>BQNB010011717.1:55046-80734 GCA_026074375.1 Tanacetum coccineum | reverse complement strand
GTGCAGGCCGATCTACTGCTGCACTACGAGGTGGAGGAACGGGTGGACGAGTTGGTAGAGGAGCTAGAAGAACTAAAAACCAGTGAGGAGAAATAATGAAACAATTAGTGAAATTGATGATCAAGGAAATGACCGAGGTGTTAAGGCAAATGAAGATGTAGATGGAGTCCCAGACTTCTCCACAATCATTGCTCAACAATTGCATAACCTTCTTCCCACCCTCTTAGCCCAAGTAGGCAACCAAGGTAGCAATCTGGGGAATGGTAGGAATCAAAACGGCGATGCCATCAATGAAAACATCCAGGGAGATGTTAGGAATGTCATTGTGAACAACAACCGAAGAGGTTGTACCTATAAAGAGTTCTTAGCTTGTAACCCAAAAAAGTATGATGGTAAGGGAGGTGCTATAGTCTATACCCGTTGGATCGAGAAGATGGAGTCAGTTCAGGATATACGTGGGTGTGGGGATAATTAAAAGGTGAAGTACACTACTGGATCATTTGTTGGTAAGGCTCTCACGTGGTGGAACTCTAAGATCCACACACGAAGCTGAAAGGCCGCTGTTGAGGTGGCATAGGAAGACTTTAAGAATTTGACAAGAGAGGAATTTGCCCGGTCAATGAGATGCATAAACTAGAATCTGAGTTTTGGAACCACGCTTTGGTCGGGGCTGGTCATGCTGCATACACTGATAGGTTTCATGAATTGGCTAGGTTATTTCCCATCTAGTTACCCTTGAGAAAAAGAGGATTGAGAGGTACATCTATGGCCTTGCTCTATAGATCTGTAGGATGGTGGCAGCAACGGTGCCAACAACAATTCGAAAAGTTGTGCAAAAAGCTGGTACACTAACAGATGAAACCATTAGGAATGGCTCACTTAAGAAGAACACTAAGAAGAGAAGTAACTGATGCGTAAATTGTTTTAACTATTCTTTAGTCAAGTTTTAAATTTATAAAACTTGTCTACCGATACACGCACTAACGGGCAGAGAACCCGGTCGTATATAATGCAGTAGTTTAGTAAATCTGAGGTCATCCCAAGAGCTAAGGTTTACTAGTTTTAATTTGATTATGTCACGTTTGAAAATGATTTTATGATGATTTTAATAACTACAAAAAAGTAAATGTAGTAAAGTAAAGTGATAAAAAATTCAGGAAGAAAAGCGTGCTAACCTAACCATTTTATTACTAATGCTATGATTACATTTTCCTATGCAATGTTCAATTATTAGTTCCATTAGTGGTTCTAATATCAACAGACCCGAATTGGCATTTGAGGTCTGTCCTATACTCACTCTGCGATTCCACCTTCCCTTACGATCACACGAGCAGGACATCTAAGTTTGTAGTGGTTAATCCCCAACTATCCTTAAGACCAATCTATAATCTAAACCGATTATTAACCCCTTTTGAAAGAGTTCGTGTGCTTTTTAAGTATTTAATAGGGCAAAGGCTGTAATGTGGTAAATTCCTACACTAGGGATAGGTGCCAAGCTACCCTAGTACCGTGCTAATCCCAGGTTCAACAGGGTAAGTCTAATAATAGGATTAACAAGATTTAAGCCACCCTCTATACTACCAAAACACAAGGATCAATGAAAGGCTATAAGGATATCTAACAGAACCATAATTGAACAGGAAACAATAATCATATCAATAGCAATTACATGGTTAAGCCAGCACTAAGAGTGCTTATCCGCTCATGGTAAAAGTAATGCAAGAATTAATGAAAGTAAACATGGATTGAATCATCATTGTTCTTACAGTGAATGTTATGAACGATTAAATACAAAAAATGTGTAAAGTGACTTCTCCCTTGGACTTTTGGTGAAATGATTGGGACCTTGGGGGCTTGGTTTACCCCTTGGGACTGTGTTGTGAAGTGTGGAAGTGAGTGATCATGAATGAGCCGGATGAGGGCTCTATTTATATATTTTGAAACTGTTACGGTGTAACCCTTATAAGAAGTTACGCCGTAACCTTACTACGTAGACTTCCAATCTTCAAGGCTAAAGTGATGTTACAACGTAACCTTGTCACCTATGTTACACCGTAACGCTGACTTAGATAAATCATCTTCTATGAATTTTGAATGTCACGGCGTAAAGTAGGAGAGGCTTTACGTCGTAAAAGTTGTGATGACTCATTTCTTCTTTAAAATATGTTACGGCGTAATTCTTCGGGGATGTTACGCCGTAACAAGCCTTGAACTCTTTACTTTAGTGCATTTCATGTCCAAATCCTACGACTTTTGCTAAAATGCTCACTTGGTCCCCAAAAATTAAATATAAACAATTAAGTAATGTTTTTAGACATTTATAAGCATCTTCAAAGGGAATTTAATATTAAAATGTATTAACTATTTGATGTTATCAAATATCCCCCCACTTGACTTCTACTTGCCCTCAAGTAGAACCGTTTAGAATAATTCATAAAAAGATTTCCCTAATTTAACTTGAAGAAATGAATTAATAGGTTACTTACGCTAGAAAACATTAGAGCCAAACATCTCACGAAAAGGGGATCGAAAACACTCAACTCTCATTACTAATCTAAGTGTTTCATTTTAGGGTGATCACTCAATTGCACAGTCATATCATGTATTCTATCATAAGCTTGGAAAGTACATAAGTCTCCACCAACTAGAATCAGGGTCTAAGCAGTCTCAAAGGCAACATGGGTGACAAACAGGTTTAAGGGTGAATTATCCTGCAGTCATTTTCCAAAAGCGTTACACCAACAAGGGTGACAAAATCACATATACACATCCATAACGATGGAATAGACATAAATGATTGCAATCAAATCCCTCATTCAAGCAAAACCAATGGTCGGGATGTAGAACGATATAGGGTAGGATAAGACACAGGATACACAATAATTGTTGTTAAATAAAAACACAAAATAAATAGTCTAAAGTAATCTAAGGTTGTCATAACTAGCTACTGTCTAGCCATAAGTCCAAGAGTCTAAGTCTGAAAATCCGATCTTCAATAACGGGCTACTAGCTCCATTCTTCACAATCATTAAGATGGCTTATAGTTGCACCATCTTTTCCTTTTAAACATGCAAATGCTACATGAGTTTATATCTTTTTATTATCGCCCCTGCAGCATTTGATATAATACGTACATCCCCCCACTTGAGATGAACAATATCAAAAGTGGTGATATAGGGGGTTCTTTATAGATCATTACTGATAAGTCTTCCATGAATGCATAAAATTTTCGTACCTATTCCCCCGAACCATGGACTTAAGTAGCCAGAGATTTCAACACAAAGAAAAGAAAGACTACATGGTAGGCTAAGGCAAAATAGTGTAACGAAACATATAGGGTTTGAACAGGGATTGGCTTAACAAGGTGATCTAGGGGTATGTTGCACTAATATTGAGTGCAACAAAGGGTTTTACACGGGGAGGTCGACAAGTCAGTGTGACAAGTCGATAAACACACACACATATAGGCTTTTTGGGTGATTTCCTAAGATGTTGCCTTCTTGAACCGTTTATTCCAACTAACCAATTAGGTCTTGACAAGATGTACAGGCCAAGTTCTAAAGTCTATAATACTACCCGCACACTTATATTTTTGGTGGATTTTTGTATAATAGATGGAAATAAAATATTAGGCTTAACCTCACCAATTAAATTAAGGGTAATAGTGTACTCGGCAAAGATTTATTCTAGTTCAGTAAGAAAAACATGTCAAATTTTTTAAAACTGGCACCATTTTTCAAAGAAAACTAGAAAAATGAAGGCAAATATTGGTCAAGTGGTAATCCTACTCCCATCCTCCACTTGGTTTGTACAATGTCCTTATTTCACATTTAAGTAAATGAAATAAATTGGAATAAGAGTAGAATTAAAACAAAAGACTCCCCTGAGCGTTGCTCTCTTCTTCGAGTGATGACTGCAAAAGATGAATTCCTGCAAAGTGTCTATAGAACAACCTCGTTTCCCTTGAAATCACTAAACAATAACAAGCATTAAACGTTTATAGATAAATATACACTAAAATCTAACTCACTTTCGCAGGAATCGCGGTTGTATTTAACATATGTAACAAGCCTTTTAAACCACTTGGTGGCCCAAGTGGACGAGTGAAGTCTCGTGAGGGTTTCAGAGAACATACCCACAAAGTTCATTTACTTATACACGGTTTTGAAAAGGTTTCAAACTGATTTTTGGTTTTTAGAAAGGGATTACGGCGTAACCATGAGATTGGTTACGCCGTAATCATGTAGTTTGAAAATTTTTAAAATTGAATTTAAAAGGTTATGGCGTAACTAATTCAGAACATTACGCCGTAATGATATCTGTTACGGTGTAACCAAGAGGGTTACGCCAGGACAGAACCTTTATACCACATAAAAATGAGTCAAGGAGATCTCGAATTCCACTTCCTTATAGAGAGAACCTGCAAAATAAGAGAGAAACCAACAAAAACCAACTAAAATGCAAAATCCTAAATGCATTTCATTAATTAAAGATGGGTTGTCTCTCGACAAGCACTTTTGTTTATTACTAAGTCTTTAGGTTAGACTCAAGACGCTCTACGTCTTTCTGTGAATCCTTCTTCCACTGTCCACTTCCTTACGAATCATATCCTTGAATCTCAACCCGTTTTCTCTTCCCAATGGTAAGGCATCCATCAATTCTTTAGTGACACAAATGAAATTTTGGCCAGTGTCAAATGAGTATCTTTTTATTTTGAAAGTTTCTACGTGGACCATTAGTGGGTCATACTCTTCTATGTTGATTCCAAGTTGTCGCCTTTCCTCCTATTCTGGTTTTTGATCATGCCACCAATAGGTATTATCCCCTTGTACTTTCCTATTCCTAATTCACATTCGTCTACTAACTGGTCAACTTCTAGATTGAACATCCGCTTATAGTCGTCAAAACTCCTAGATCGTGGATCTTTGACCAACTCTTCTTGAAAGCAATCAAGGAGCCATGTTTTCAAAAGAGCTTTCTTAACTGGTTCACTTACTTCAGTATGTCCTACTTTTGTTAATAACCAATCTTTGAAATAATAGTCATTTGGTCTAGGTTTATAATCTTCCTGGACCGCAACAAGCTTTGAAGTTGGTGTGTCTACGATTGAGTTTTCGTTGCACCATTCCTCATACCTATTGTCTCAAATTAACTCTTCCTTCTGGTTTTCCTCGTACTTTACCAAGAGGAATTCAAGAAATGATAAACCACCTCCTTTTATACTTCCTCTATCATCATCAAGGTAACAGTACCATCTTTTTATATTTCCTTCTTCATTCATTCCATAGACTTCAATTCCTCCATTACATGCCTTTAAGGTTAGGTCACACGTTGGCCAGACTTTGAGTATTCCATTGCAAATTTGCTTAACAGGTTTGCAGAAATGTGTGCTAGGGAGGTTTGTGTTCGATTTTAGCATCCTCGTCTTTTTGCTTATTCGTTCCTGTATATGATTATCATAGTTGTTGTCGGATTTCTCAAATCTTGAAGACTTATCTGACGGAGTGCTACTGAGGGAAGGAGATTATTCATTATGAATTGAGTTTATCATATAAATCTTTTCTACAGGAGTTGTGAAATTATGAATCTTTTTGTTCATATCGAAGGTAACTTTGTCACCTCCATTTCCTAAGGAGATTTCTTTATTAAATACATCTATTTTGGCATGAATGGTTGCTATAAATGGTCTCCCAAGAATCATGGTTTCATAACGTGTGTTTAACATATCCGTAACCACAAAATCTGATGGGAATAAAAACTTATCGATCTTGACAAGGACGTTCTCAACTATTCCTATAGGAGATCTTTTTGTCATATCTGCCATTTCAACTAGCATGTCAGTCTTCTTAAGTTGAGCCAGTTTTAGGTGTTCAAACATGGACTTGGGTATGACATTAACACTTCTTGGATCCTTGTTCCTTAGGGGGTAGATGATTCTGGAGAAGAGCGGAGCACCTAGGGTTCATTCTTATTTCCTCATCTTCTTCGGTCCTAGGTTTGTTTTCTACCAAGTCCTTCATGTGTTTTGCGTAATTGTCAGTTTGCCTAATTTCTTTTAACAAAGGACGATTTATCTTGATTTTCTTCAAGCTCTTCATAGTTTTGTGCACCAATGCTTCTTCTGCGTGATGCTCTAATCGTCTAGGGAATGGTATTGGGGGCTCATAAGGATGTAGTTTACACTTTGCTTTTCTTCTTTAGGTTCTTCTTTTTTTTATTCTAAGTTGTAGCTCAAGTGCTGCAGAGCCTCTGCAATTCCTGATTTATTTTAATAAATTTTTTTGGTTCATGTTTTCTCGTTATCTGAAAACCCTGAGTTAGCATAAAAGTATTCAATTTCCTCGGGGGGAATAATAGAAAGGTGTGTATAATGGCGATCCATCTTCAGTACAAATTGTCTTGCATTCTTCGAACTTTCCATTGTTAGCTCGTCCTTCAACTTTTACCTTTATCTCACCCCCACCCCCCCCCTCAAGACCTTGGATAATTTTATCGTGAGCTTCTCGGCTGGTTTATGTACTTTGGTAAAATTTCTTTAACCATTCGTCTTGCTCGGCATGTCTCTTAGATGCTTCTTCCATGTATTTATTGATTATTTCGGTTAGGCTTGGTCTTCTTTCTACTGATGCTGGTTGGTCATATCCTCCTTTATTAAATCTACCGTCATTTCTGTTGTTATTTGGGAAAGGTCGACCAAACTCTCCATATTTAACTTCTTCCACACTCTTTACTTCCTCGTTGAGAGGGCAATCTTTGTCAAGGTGAGCTCCTCCACAGATTTGACATCCTACTTGAATAGCGTGAACATTCTCTTTCAGCTTCTTCATGTCTCGACCGAGGTTTTCTAGTTTGTTTACAATAGCAGTGATCCCTTCAGAATTACTACTACTCTCTATCTTTCTGCTGGATGACCCATCGTGCCACTTTTGGGAGTGGCAGCCATAGTCTCAATCGTTGTTAATGCTTGAGCATGTGTCATGCCAAGAATTGGCCCTTGTAAGTCAAGCAATTGGCGGTTCATGGTCCCAAGACCATTATAGAAGATGTTTACCTTATGATGGTTATTGATGTCATGAGTGGGGCATTTATATAGTAGGTCATTATACCTCTCCCAAGCTTGGTATAATGTCTCGTCTCCTTCCTGCTTGAAGTTGCGGATTTCTTCAAGCTGCTTGGCAGTCTTTGATGGTGGAGAGTACCTTTGGATAAAGGTTTTTTTAAGGAGATCCCAGGAATCGACACCCATCGCTTAACGGCTCCAGTTAGAGTAATGGGGAAGACGCGCAACATGACAGCATTATGTGATACTCCGAGAATGTTAAATAAGCCGATGATGTCTAAAACTCGCTCCAAATGCTCATGGGCATCGTTGTTCTTGTTTCCGGAAAAAGGTATCCTCCCTCAATTCTCGCATGAATTAGCTCTTTATCTCAAAATTCAAATTGCCTCCTATTTTGGGTTTAACCACGCCCGGTGCCTGGTTTCCTCGAGTCAATGCTAGATACTGCTCCATGGTGAAGTTATCGATTTCCCCCTCAGCTTAGTAATTAAGAAATCAAACTAAAACTAATTTTAGCTCCCCGGCAATGGCGTAAAAACTTGATGCATAAATTGTTTTAAATATTCTTTAGTCAAGTTTTAAATTTATAAAACTCGTTTATCAATACACGCACTAACGGGCAGAGAACCCGGTCGTATATAGTGCAGTAGTTTGGTAAATCCGAGGTCGTCCCAAGAGCTAAGGTTTACTGGTTTTAATTTGATTATGTCACGTTTGAAAATGGTTCTAAGATGATTTTAATAAATACAGAAAAGTAAATGCAGTAAAGTAAAGTGATAGAAGAATTCAGGAAGAAAAGCGTGCTAACCTGACCATTTTATTACTAATGCTATGATTACATTTTCCTATGCAATGTTCAATTATAAGTTCCATTAGTGGTTCTAATATCGACAGACCTGAATTTGCATTTGAGGTCTGTCCTATACTCACTCTGCGATCCCACATTCCCATACGATCACACGAGCAGGGCATCCAAGTTTGTAGTGGTTAATCCTCAACTATCCTTAAGACTAATCTATAATCTAAACCGGATATTAACCCCCTCTGAAAGAGTTCCTGTGCTTTTTAAGTATTTAATATGGCAAAGGCAGTAATGTGGTGAATTCCTACACTCAGGTGATGAGGTGTCATTTTATACACTATTTCAAGGTCATTTAACCCCTTAAATCATGCAAATATGCCCAGATTATGCGCTTAATCGTTTTTTTAGGTTTTTAGCACTTGGATGACATTTGGAGGAAATACACATGACTTGGGCTCATTTGGAGAAGAAACGGACAAGACTACGACTCTACACCAAGAACCATGAAGAATTATTCACTCAGAGCCTGGAGACGGCGTCATAACCATTAAGCGACGGCGTCATGACATTCATGGTGACGGCGTCAGAGATGGCGTCAGGACGTAGCCGACTTAAAGTGGATCTAGAACCGTCTATGTGGCGACGGCGTCAGGAGTACAAAGCAACGCCGTCGTAGCGATATCTCTATATATACAAGACCAATTTTAGGGTTTTAAGTGTGTAACTTAGTATAACTTTAGGGAGACGAACCCTAGCTTTTGTAGCAGCTCCAAAGGTCATTTTTAGGGCCTCAAAACCCTATTGTACTACCTTGGATCCATATTTTAATTCAAGTAAGGTTATTTATCATTCATCATTCAATATGTCTATGTGCTGTGTGATTGATTTATCTTTTTGCTTTCATTATAACATGCGAGGTTAAACCCTCCTTTGTATTTGCTTATGATTGCATGAAAGTCAGATTGTAGATCCTATTACTGTTGCTTCTTGTTGATGAATGTGCGCGTTAGGATTTAGAAAACCAGCTTTTTTCTGTATCGCTGTATACACGTATAGGGAAACGCAAGTGCGTAGAAAGGATACCATCGGGTAACAGTCTTCATACTACCTTACCCCTTATATGGTTGATCCCTCTTAAGGTATTTCACACGCATTTAATATACTCTTAGGGGCCTTGTAATATTCTTCATACTACCTTACTTATGTGTTGCCCTAACATAATATTAAATAGATGACGGGTTCGTGTAATCCATTCATGACCTAGGAAATACTTACACAAATCATCACAAGTGTGACAAGGCAGCAGGATTAGGAGAAGCAATCTGATAAGTAGTGCATGATTAAGTAAATACATTTAATTATCATAAAGTTATCACCAGTAGATTAGATATTAGTTTATATAATAGTTCAACAAACCAACATCTCAACTATAGATTTACATGCTTTCTTATAAATATAAAAACACAAAAATAATCTTCTCTCAACCCCTAGAATTCTATTAGACCGTGATCAAGCCTTCCCAACCTGTTCCCTTAGAGAACGATAACAACCCACGAGTCTTGCCTATACTACTACTACAACGGTTAGGTGCTCTGCCTAGGGAGTTGTAAAACTTCCTATAGAAGTTCTACGACGACCACATCAAGTTTTTGGCGCCGCTGCGTCAGGAATAGTTAGGTTTTGATCATAGTTTAACTTTGTTCTACTCGCTTGAATACTTTCAAGTGAGACTTTAATTCCGTATATTAGCTTTCTCGTAGTCTATCTTTTCTTTGTGTTAATTGTTTCATAACCCATTCTCATCAACCTCCATGGGAGACGAGAATCCTATCCGTACCCTTGGAGATTACTCCAAACCTAACCACAAAGGCTACAGGAATACCATTGAGCTCTCCGTAGGGAACAACGTGGTACCTCTTCGATCTGATACCATCCGGTTGGTGCAAAATGGATGCTCATTCCACGAACTTTAGTCCGAGGATCCAAACCCACACCTTAAGGATTTCCTGAAACTTGTGGACTCACTTGACCTTGACGGTGAAAACAGGGAAAGAACGCGCCTGCGTTTATTTTAATTTTCCATTCGCGATCAAGCTAGCAATTGGCTTGAACGTCTTCTAGCAGGATCCATCACCACATGGGAGGATCTCACTGCTCGTTTCCTTAATTAATCCTTTCCACCGGGAAGGACTGCAAAACTTCACAACGATATCCTGATGTTCCAACAACATCATGGAAAATATCTCTCAGAAGCATGGACTCGTTTCAAGGACTAACTACAAAAAGTCCCTCATCATGGCATTGACCTTTGGCTCCAAGTCTAAATCTTTTATGACCATGTCAATCCCGTCACAAGACGAACCATTGACCAATCGGCTGGTGGTAAGCTTCGCGACCGAAACGCCAAAGAATCATGGGCATTATTAAAGGACCTCGTACTCTATGACAACATATCGTTGGAATGACCCAAGGGATTTCGCTAAGCCGGTCAAGGGAATCACTTTGCCTCAAGATGTCCCGAGTACATCTGACCGCCGTTTCATCAAGCTCGAAAATCAAGTTCAACGCTTGATGAAAGCTTATCTTTCTCCAACACAACCTACTCAAGTGAACGAAATCACTACCTTATGTAAGATCTGTAGTGGTCCCCACGACACTCAGTATTGCATGGAAGATCCCAAACAAGCCTTTGTTGAATAACATCCTTACGTGCCGATGAAGCGGGAGGTAAGTGGTACACTTTTAAGCCCGGGCAAAACAATCTTGGTGACACCTACAATCCGTCATGGAAAAGTCACCCAAACCTTAGGTGGAGACAACCCTAAAATTCTCTAAATAATTTTCAAACCCACCTAACCGGTTCTAACCCAACGGTTCGATCCCGAACCATTCCTTTAACAACCGTCCTTAAAGCTTTAGCAATAAATCAAATCTAGAAGGATTGGTATCTAGTTTCATGGCATCTCAAGACGCTAGACTGTCCAAGTTTGAAGCCGATTTCAAATAGCAACAAAGCGAGATGACCAACAAAATTGACACAGTGTTGAAGGCCATCACCGATCGAATAGCAGGAGCACTACCCAGTGATATGGTTAAGAACCCAAAACTGAGTACTTCCCCAGTTTTGTCTACTCATTCTTACCTAAATATGGACCCACAATGCTCAAACCATATCCATGGTTCGATCAACGCCGTCATAATCCATTTCGAGAAACAAAGCGACTCCTATGATGAAAAAGAAAAATAGAATGCGGAAGACGTAAAGGATATCCTGGAAAATTTCCATGTCAACCCTTCCACGCCGCCCGATCCATCAGTTTCATTTATCACCGAAAAAGTCCTCAGATTTAGTTCATTCTTTGAATCGCTCGGGTTGGTTCTTTACTCTTCTGCACCGAGGTTCGTTTGCACAAAAGGGGAACGATGGAGAAGTCATGTTTATTGAGTTAATTAGAAAGAAGAATGACTCTAGTGAAGGAGAACATGAGAGGAAGGGAGTACAACAACAGAAGGGGTGAGAGCAGAATATTTTGACATATTCCCAACTAGGAGTGAGCTAGGGTATTACAAATACCTTATGTGTGGCCCAATCCTTCAATATTTCTAAGGAACCCCGTCATCACGGAGGGATGCCCATCAAACCTCAAAGATACATGCAACATGGTCATGTGGCATGTGGAAGAGCCTACATGAACACCTAACTCCCTCTAAACATCATGACCCGAATAATGTATAATTAGATCATGAGGAGAAAACTTGACCCCAGTGAAAACACAAATAGAGGAGTTAGCAATTTCACAGGAAGGATTAAAGGGATGCATGTTTTTGTAGGAAACTTTACCTATGTTATAGGCTTCATGATTGTCGAGGATATTAGTTCAATCATAGACCCTAGGTTGTCGCAAGTAGTGCTAGGGAGACTTTTGTTGAAATATCCAAACTTGACTCCTCGACCCACTCAAAAAAATAAGGTGTAGTTAGGGTTCACTGACGGGAAACGACAATGTTTCCTATAGATGCCCCGTAAGATAGAATAGTACAAATGTGACATCAAATACATCTATTTTATGCATCATTTATCCTATGTAATTAACAATTTTGTATAAATTAATGGCATAGAATGTTACTTAATCGTTTATATTTTGGAATTGCAGTAATTACGGATTAATTGGTGATCTTACGAAAAAAAGGGCGCGCATTTTGGAGCTTAAACACGAAGACATTTTGCAAGATTTAGTATTCTGTATAACCAATTTTTTTTTTTTACGTTGTTAAAATTCCTATCAGGAAGTTACGGCGTCTCCGTGCCTGCATCACCAAAGTCCACAAAGGAAAGAAGTTCTAATACGCTCTGTTTCCAGGGAAGGCTATACTCCGTATCAAAGCTATACGGGATTAATAAATTTTCTAGTTGATATCAACGTGGTCCTTACTCCAAGAGACTCTATTTACGTCGTATCCAATACTTGGATACGCCGTTATCGACACCGATTCCAGAACCCTATAAATACAAAAACTTCAAAATGAGTTTTAAGTGTGCTAAATCATATTCTCGATACCTAAACCACAAAAGTCGATTTTTAGAGGAGAAAAAGAGCAGAAGAGGTCTTGAAAACGCAATTCCAATCCATAGAAGACAAAACGTGTAATTTCTTGTTCTCCCTTTGTAATCGTTAGTTTTTGGTATCATTCGTAACTGCGGTAGGTTTACCTTGGCTAAGAACAATTACTCTGGTATTAATTATTATGTTTGTAGGCTATTACTTCGGGTATTAGCCATTATTATGAAGATCTGAATGTTTGGTTTTGTTATATCTCGATTGCTTAATTTATCGTTGTATGCATGTTTAGGTTTATCAATTTATACTTGTTTACGTCTTTTGTATGCGACCTATATTCTACTGGATCTATTGTACAGACCAAGTAAATTCTAGATGCCGAGATAGCTCTCTCCATTTAGTATTTTTATACATTAGAATCATCGGATCACAAAATATTATCTTTTAAAATCGTGCTATGTGGAATACACTTTCTGGCTTACTAGTTAACGGAAATTGCCTTTGGTTTATTGAACATTGTTGACATTCTCTCCATTGGATAGTTGGAACTGTGCGACTACTAGTGTATAATTGCCATTAAGCAGTGTAGGTAATGTCTCTATGAGATAGGGTTTAAACAAGATCACCATTGCTTAATCACTATGAATAGATTATTAATCAGGTAATAAGGATGCTTTATGTGATGTCTTTGCTATTGTAACAGTATTAATGTGTCTAGGTCTTAGGGATGAAGTCTCCGCCTAAGTCTAAGAATGAGTATGCCTCTTCGAGAGATAAGGAATCATTGCAATGAAATAAAAACAAACCAATTCCTAAATACGATTAATGTTGGTTAATTTCAGTTTTCTATACCATAAGGCTCAACCGCTCTTTAATACTTTGTTAATTTGTGTTGGGATCTAAGATTTGAGTGAATTACAAGAAACTACCATATGTTAAATGAAAGAAGAATGGAAACACAAACAATATTAATTATGACACTTTGGTTATTCTAACATAGATAAGCATTGAAAAGTCTAAAGAATATAAAGTAAATGAGAAGGTTTTAATTAGTTTTAATTAGCTTCCGATTACCAATATAGCTTCCTTGTAAGCCTTAATTTTCCCTCTATATAAAGGGTATTAGGTGTGTAGGTTTTAGATATCCAAAATAGTTAGAATAGCAGACTTCTTAATGAGAGTCTAGCAAAAGCATGTGTGTGTTTACGTTTAATAGTAGTAGTTAGTTTATTAGATAGTTAGTGTAGCCTCAAGGATTGTGGATCCTTGTTACAGTTGTAATCATTTATTCTGATCAAATTAATGGAGGCCTGAATGTTTAGTAGTAAAACCTTGTTTAACAACATTACTGTTCTTTATCATTTCTGCTGTGCTTATTAATGTTGTTTGTAAAACTAATCCTAGATGGGCAAAACGATCTCAACATGTGGTATCAGAGCGGGTTGCTCTTGATATCTAGGGTTACAAGGTTTTTAATTTCGTGTTTATTTTTTGTTTTTAAGTGTACAAGCATATTCGGTGATAATAGGGTTTTTCTCAAACCCTAATTCTGTAAAGCAGAAAAAGATGATGTTGTTGTTGCTCGAACCTCGTGAAGAAAAGAATAAACCCTAATTTCATCGTGACACAAGCAGATCGCGACTTGGGTTATGGTCACGTTTATATCAAAAGGTTAAAGTAAAGACATCATGGTCATGATCCTGATAGCAGCAGGAGTGGCGCAGGTATGATCAAGGGTTAAATGCATAAAGGTTCTGCTAGGGTTTTCGCTGCACCAAATTAGGGTTTCCAAAACTCTAAAATTATTGTACCTTATATCTTGTTTGACTTATGATGAAGGACGATACATTGTTGCAGGGTACTTTTAACTTGTTTTTTTGATGAGCGTGCGTAGTTGGTCGTTTGTGATGGAGTGGCTATTGAAGTTGTTTCTGGATTCATGTTATAAGGAGAAAAAGAAGCAGGTGTTATGATTATTGTTTAGGGTTTCATGATGGTTCATGCTAATGTAATTGAAAACCCTAAAACATGTGTTTTTGTATATGTTTATGGAAGCAGTTGGTTGGATGCGTGATTTATGGAAGATTGGTTATGATTTAGAAATAGTATCTTCAACAATATGAAATCTCTGATTTTAGGGATTGCATATTTACTTCCATATATGATTGAATGTGTTTAGTAGCAAGTTAAGAAAACAGCAACAGATCAAGGGTGTGAAGTTGATTTATGTTGCTCGTTTGATGGATGATTCATAATTGGGCTGTTTTTATGCGAAAAGGGCCCAAATATTGCTGCTCGTTTACTTGGTTATACTGACCAATATTTTATAATACTGTTGTGTGGTTTAATACTGCTTTGTAGATATGAAATATTGTTGGTTTCTGGATGGATAGCACTGCTAGCGTATAGTAGTTAATACTGCTAGGTTTCTATTGATATTTAGTACTACCAAAGTACTTTAATACTGCTAGCATTGTCCGATGTTGGACAACAGACGCATTTGGATCTCGGATGGAACTGTTTTTCACAACAGTTTATTATTATTAGATATATGGCTCCCTTTGGATTTATTGAAGAGGTGATTACGAAGACAATTGAATATTGCTTATTTGATGTTGTAGTTGAGTATTTCGGATGCGTGTTTGATAAGTGAGAAACACTTATCTTTATTTTATCCAATTGGCCTAAATGATCAAACTTGTGCATAAATTTGCTGGTTATATGTGTATTTTGTAGTTTATGAATGTATAGGTACGGATGTTGCAAAAACCACAAGAAAACGGTCAAAACCGAACAAACACGGACACGGGAAAGGAAAGAGTGCAAAAGAGCCAGTGTTTCTAGCAAATGGTCATACTCAAAAAGTCATAAACTTGGTCAACTGGTCAACCACAAGAAGACAAAACCCCAAAATTACCAAAACAGTCCCTTAGTAAACCATTTTAGCATAAAAGACAATCCCTAAAGCACTAAACACGTTATCTCTTTAAATATAAAAAAGATAACGGTGTATCTTTCTTATTAACCGATCAAAAATAAACGGGCCCATTCCAAATAAATATATCCCAACCCATGGTCAAAGCCCACATCACCCGAGTCAAACCCTCCTATTCAGTTAAAAAGGCGCCAAGGGAAAATTTACTATTCATCATCGTTCTCGACGATTAACCTCACTCAAATCAAAGGGTAAAATCAAATTGATTGTGTGGCTCAACAATTCAAGCACCAAGCTCCTATATGGCAAAAGGAAACGTCACTTGAGGCTCTTATTGGTCAAAAACGGGACAAGGAGGACACGTGGGCATTGAAAGAAGCACACCAATGATTGGGGTTTACATCTGTAAATCTAGTGCAAGAAGAAAAAAGAACATGGTCTGACAAACTGAATGCACGTTGGCAATCGTTTTGCTGTATCATTAATCAATCCAGAACTGGACCATAAATGAGATCAAAGGATTAAGGGCTAAGATCATGGATAAGAGGAGCGGGCTAGACTCCTAGAAGCTTCACTCCAAGGCTATAAATAGAGAGCAAGCCTCACACACACATCATCTCCTTTTTTCCCCTTTTTTAGTAGTTAGTAGCTTAAGTAAAATTTTCATTTTCATGTAACTTGCTCTTGTAATTTTCATTTTCAAAGTTTTGTATTCAGTTTTAAATCAATAAAATCATAGTTTACTTGTTCACAATCTGTTTTTACCTATAAGCTTTTATATATCTCAAATGCTTTTGTTCAACTGTTTCACAAGCTACTCTTATAAGCTCTTCATAAGCTCTCTGAGTCTCTAAGCTCAGATTGAGCTCAAATTAGTCATTTAATATACTTAAACTCTTAAAATCAGATTAATACCTAAGCTATATGGATCTAAGCTACTTGGATGATAAGCTTACTCTGGAAGAGCTTATTGGACTTTACTAGCTTATCCTTGTGATAAGCTAGAGCTTGTTGACAGCTCTTTGAGCAAATTAAGCCTTTGTTTAGCTAAGGCATTTGTAAGTTCTCATTTATCTTTTTTGTCCTTAATTTCATAGTTTAAATCTGCTTAATCTGCTTATATACTTGCTTATTATGTCTTATTAGTTAAGTTTGATTATCTGTTTCTAGCTTCAATAGTCTAGATCATAGTTTTCATAATTTTGCTTCATAAATCATTAAAAAATCTAAAAAAATAAGCCATTAGGCTTATTAAATGTTAGTTTGGTTTATTCAGTTGATAAAATTCTGCGCATTAGATTTGTAATAAGTCATCAACATTTGGTATTTGATACTTGTTCACTAGATCTCTATTTCATGAGCTCAAATGAATTTTGATAAAAATAAGGGGGTGTTTGGCATAGCAGTACTAACCACAAGTTAGTACTGCTAGCGGCCATTTGGTTTTCGGATTTTGGTTTTAATCTTTCATTTAAATATGTTTATGCTAGATTTATTAATTAGATTAGAGTTATTTAGGTTCTCATAAGTTAGTTTAATATATGTTCAAATCTGTTAAAGTCTAGTTTGGTTTATAAGCTCTAATCACACCTGGTAATTGTAGTGTCCTTATTTGCTCTTAGTTGTGTTTTTAATAAGTGTAGAAGTCATTTACATTAGGTCTGCATTTAAGTTTTTAATTTTGGGTTCAATTGTGTCAACTTAATCAGCAGTTATAAGTGTCAAGTAGCCTTTTTCTAATCATCAATTTTCAGAACGGTAATTGTAGGAATTAGATTAAGATATTTGCACACAATTTAGATCTAGGGTAAATGTTAATTGGTTTCATTTACTTTTTGAAGTTAAGCTCATTTGATCATCTGTATTTAGCTTTTAAAATAGCTTTTTGTCTTTTCAAATTCAAAATCCAAACTCAGCATATGCTGAGTTAGATGTCTGTTTTCAAAGAACTTTTTCTATAAGCTCTTGTTGTCACAATCTCTTTCAAAAAGCATTTTTGAGTAGCTAGTAGGTCTAAGTTTCAGCTTCTTTAAGCTCTTTTGTCTTAAAAGTCCACTAGCTTATAGGAAAATAAGCTCAAAGTAAGCTGTTTGGTCTGTTAGGTTTTAAAGTTTTCATAAAAGCTTATTTGAATTTTAGCTTATAGACTTCTCCTCATTTGTGCTTTTTTTCTGTCAATAATTAGCTTTTTAGGGTAGGACTTTAGCTAGTAGTGCTTATTAGATTTGTTTGAGTGCTTATTTCCTTTGGAAGCTTATAGAGTTTTTCAAAGCCAAAAAAAATAAATAAGTTATTTAATATTCTGTCTGATTTTGATTACGCTAATTTCTAGATTATTTGTATAGGCTTTAAAATAATTGTTTTCACAAAAACTTTTTGTTTATAGTTTATCTTCATTTTTGCTTTTAAGGTTTCAAAAATAAAAAAATAGCAAAAAGCAAGGCCTGGGACTCGAACCCACGACCTTGCCTTTGAATACACATATACTTAACCAACTTGCTACATTAGCTCATCCGCCCCTTTTCCTTTTCATTTTTGTTTTATACACATTTTTCTTTTGTGGCTTATTTATAAGTCGTAGCTTAACTTAGTTTATTCAGGGCTTATTTGATTAGCTGTTTGCTTGCTATTATTTTTCCCTTGTTCCTTGCATAGTTTATGACTTTTTGTGATTTTTCTCATTAATAGATTAATTTTTATCATTTTTCTTGGTTTAAATATTTAGAAAATCAATAAAAAATAGTAAATTAATTTTTAAAAATACAAAAAAATAGTTTTTAGTCATAGATTAATTACTTTTAGGTTTGCAAGCATTACAATCATTTTTACCACTTTTAAATATTAATCTCCATTTTTAGCTTTTTAAATTAGTTTTATAAAATAGATTTTAATTATAAAAAGTAGTTAAAAATAGTTTTCTGAGTTTTTATCACTTTTTAGATTTTTCTAAAGTTTAAGAATCATTTTTTCAGAGGTCCTCTGTGGAATTAATTTGTTATTTTCCAAGATTTTTAATCATTAAATTAGTTTTTTTTTTTCATAATTAATTCAAAAATAAAAAAAAATAAAAATAATTTTCTTTTCTTAAAATTTTTCTTTTGTATTTAATTTAGGTTTTTGAAAATTAAATTTGCAAATCGTAGGTTTTATTTTATTTAGTTGCTTGATTTGGCGCGTGTTCTTCGTGCCGTTTTTATTGTTTTTCTTGCTTAATTGTTATCGTTTGCATTATTTTAATTGTTGGATTTCAATTAGTAGAAATAAAATAATCAAAATCAATCTTCGTTACCAATTCAAAAATTCATTTGTCCAAAAACAACGTGTCTCAATTTCACTCAATTCATTTCGGGTGAAATCGGACCCGGTAATCACTTACCGGTAATATACGTATTATTATATGTATTTGTGAGAATTTTCCTTTCTACTTTTGTCCTCAAGGGTAGTTTGGTAATTTCATATATTATTGTTGGGAAAACAAGTCATCCGGTCAACGACTGCTAAGCAAAATGTCAACAGTACATGCTACGTAGAAAGTCATGGTACTGCAGTCACAGCTCGAAGTACTGCCGTGGATAAGGAATCTTAAAGGAGTATCATTTTAAATGGTTATGTTGGTAATTATCTTGTAACAGTTAGTTTATTGTTTAGTATTGATTAGGTGGTTATGTCATACAAGGACTGTACATCTACTGGGTTATCCTTATGTTGATAATAAGGATCTATAGGAACGATATTAGAGATAGAAAAACACGAGATAAGAAATTATTAGTAATTGTTTTAGGGATTCTGCAATTTAGGCAGATTCAAAAGGTTTATAATAGAAACGTTTGAGAAACTATTGTGTGTTCATCTTGAGTCTGCAAATTAGATTCCGCTAGTTGACCAGTTTATCAGTGTTTCATAAAGGAATTTCGAGCTTAAGTGGTATCAGAGCTTGTTAAGAGGACTCTGATCATAGAAGAACTCTTAAATCAATCGAAAATCTTTCTAAAAACTCATAAAAGATGTCTGAAACAGGACCCTATCCCTCCCCCTCGTCCGGTACTGCACTATAGAATTCCTATAATCAAGAAACGGTGAAATATCACCTATGATCTATGAAGATGTTTTCTTTACGACAGTATATTCGCCCATAACTGACCATATACTATGGGATATAATCACAAATGGAGACCAAGCCACAACTGATCCTGCATCCTCATCAGTACCAAAAACTTCACTTGCTGCAAACGCAAGAAGAAAAATGAGAAAGCTATCAACAAATGCTTTCTGCAAATCCCGATTAGTCATCTTTCTTAGTTTTCATGATGCACAAATGCAAAAAACCTTATGGACTGCCATAAAAGCAAGTTTGGAGGCAATGAAGCCTCAAAGAAATGATGGCAAAAGAATTCTTGAAACAACAATTCGAGACTTTTCTATCGGATCTAGAGAACGTGCTAGACTTCAGCTCGAAAGGTTTCAGCACATCTTAGAATGCGAATTATAGGATGCTACAGTATCCCTTGAAGATGCAATTGAAGTTTCAAGAAGTATCCGTCTGTGTGCATGTTGTTGCTAAAGGTTTCGTGGACAACCTGGATTAGGATGAATTGGAGTTTGTGATCTATACATCAACTTGAAGTGTATGAGTTGAATTAAGGGTGTTTCAATTCAAACTCTCAAATACATTGCTTTTTGTCACCGAAGTCAAAGGCAGTCTTTGAAACCAAATTACTGCTGAACCAGCCATATCCCAAGAAGGATATACTCAAGCTATCTCGAGCAAGGTGCCAACTGCTCCTACTGTGCTTTCCATAGATGAAATCATATGTTCCTTCTTTGCTCAACAAGCATTTATGCCCACAACTCATGATGATGAAGACTTGCTGCAAATTGATGAAGATGCTATGGAAGAAATTGACATTCGATGGCAAGTGGCTATGATAATAGCAAGGATAAGGAAGTTTATGAGGAAGAAGGAGACCCATTGGACCTCAACCAAGAATGGGATTACCTTTGATAAGTCAAAAATTGGAATGCTTTAACAGTTCAAACAATTAGGTCATTTTGCTAGAGGTGTAGATTTGCTAAAATAACCAGTAAACAAGCAAATGGTCGTAATGGTAAAAGAGGATTGTGGCTATTGAGATTAAAACTCAAAAAGGCCTTGGTTGCAACAGACAACATGATAGATTATTGATTGGACCAAGGAATTTGATTGCTGAAACCAGTGAATATGCTGATGATGGCAACATGAACTGGAGTTGAACAAGATGATTGGAGCATAGAGTTTGATGCAGAGCACATGCACTTTGGACAAGATGGACTTGATGATTTTGGGACTGGAGCCAACCAAAGTGATGATGCACTAGTGATCTCTACGCTTTGATGGTACAAACTCAGAGGTACCTTACTGTTCCCAAATGTAGTAAATTTTTATAAAAGTTGCTGAAAGTATCAAACTGAAAGAGTTATTTTCAAAAAAGCTAGGACTATAATTTCTAGATATCAATTGAGCTTAGAGTCATTAGGAAATCTTTTACCTTAAAAACAACATGTAAAGAATGATTATGCATGGGGTGATAAGTCATGAACAGATAGAATATGACTTAAAGTCAAGGGATTTGAAACTTGAAGATCAAACAAAAGGAACTAGCTCAAGCCTAATGAAAGAGATGATTTCAAAGTAAACTGAAAAAATGTCAAATGCTTCAGTACTTTCAAAATGAAGTTCTAAAACAAAAAAAGGTATTTGTCTGATATAATCATGTATGGATTTGGGGTTGAGTTAGTAGTAGTCAATGATAGTGAACCAATTCTTCTGGGAGTACCAATTCGATGAATTTTATATACAAACATTCCAAAAGATAATAGGATTTCATTCAGTACCTCACACTCAACAGGTACTATCATACCACCTAGGGCAAATGTCTCTTTTACAGGGATAAATGAACTAGCTATTAGGAATAAGGTCCTTAATCAAGAGAATACAAAGTCTAGTCAACCAGAAATTGATAGAAAATAAAAGTCATAATTGAAGATTGGGTGGATAGTGATGACTGAAGAGGACTGTTGTTATGAAATTCAAAAGAAAACTGTTTTTAGCACAGGAAAATAGTAAAATTATCTTTTGGAAACAAGTCACCAAACCAGTCAACTCAGTATTGGTCAAGAATCTAGGGACAAAGGGACTTGGGAACAAAGGGGGTAATTATGTTTGTATGTTACAGTCTAATTTTTTTTTCCCCCACTTAATCAAGACTGTAAATCTACATGAAAGAAACCTTCAAAACAAACGCCAAACTCATTAAAACCTAAGGGGAACACTGGGTTCAAGGGACCACAAGATCAGTGTGGAACTAACGCAAATAGGAGTGAACCATTATAATTTCTCAAGAAACTCTAGGTACCCTTCACCAAAGGAAGTCTTTTTTTTTTTTTTTAATTATACCATCACATAGTACTTACAAGGGAAGGTTTGAAAAAGTTCCTGCCAGACCAGGAAGTACCAACGCGTACTTTTCACAAAGGTTTCTGGTAGACTTATCATCCAGGATAGATAAACTTAAGGACCTAGAACCTCAGCTTTTCCCATCATCAGGTTTCTAACACAAGGTTTCTCATAGACCACCAAAGACCCAAGAAAATGTTATATCTATCTGGTAAAGAAAAGGAAGTACTGTTGGATCCCAAGCAGTACTTCCACAAACTGTCAAAAAGAATGCAATGATTAATCCATAACACAAACATGGAGACCAAAAGGGGAACTATCTTAGATTCTGTTGAATAGGATGAATGGATCTTACAACTCAATCTATTGAGTATGTATACTCCTTAGGGGTATCCAAGTCAGTTATGGACTTGGGTCCCTAAATAAAAGAGTATAATTCTTTGAAATTTGTTTGTTCCTGGGCAATCCAGAAGAAGATCTCCAGGACTTGCTATCATCGGACAGTGGATTGCTCTGAGTATGACAGGGAGACAGGGACAATTGTCTGATTTTAAAGAGTTCAAAGGTGGTTATGTGGCTTTTGGAAATGACTCTAAAGGTGGAAGAATCTCAGGAAAAGGAACCATTAAGACATCATGCTTAGATTTTGAGAAAGTTAGCTATGTGGAAGAGCTTAAGTTCAATCTCTTATCTGTTTCTCAAATCTGTGACAAGAAGCACAATGTCCTCTTCACTGACAAGGAGTGTCTTATCCTATCTCCAAAGTTTAAGTTTGTTGATGAAGACCTGGTGATACTTCGAGCTCCTAGAAAGAATGATGTATACAGCCTGGATCTAAAGAATATTATTCCCTCTGGTGGAATCACTTGTTTGGTTGCAAAGGTCAACAGGTAGGATGAAGTTGTCTATGGCAAGAAGACTGGGGCATGTCAACTTCAAAATTAACAAGTTGGTTAAAGGCAATCTGGTTAGAGGTTTACCTTCCAAGACATTCAAGCTTGATCATTCATGTCTGGCATGTAGAAAGGGTAAACAGCACAGGGCTTCTTGCAAGAAGATTGAAGAAAGAACAGTCAGAGAACCTTTAGAATTGCTCCATATGGATTTATTTGGACCTGTTTCAGTAGAGAGTGTAAATAGGAAAAAGTACTGCTTGGTGGTCACTGATGACTGTAGTAAATTCAGTTGGGTGTTTTTCTTGGCTTACAAGGATGAGACATATGATATGCTTCATGATTTGATCGTGGGGTTAGAAAACAAGCTAAGACATAAAGTGAAGACCATCAGGTGTGACCATGGAACAGAGTTCAAGAATCATTTAATGAATGAGTTTTGTGCCAAGAAAGGAATCAAGAGAGAATATAGTATTGCAAGGACTCCACAGCAAAATGGTGTCGCAGAAAGAAAGAATAGGACTCTCATTGAAGCTGCTAGAACTATGTTAGCAGACTCTCTTTTACCTATTCAATTTTGGGCTGAAGCAGTCAATACTGCTTGTTATGTGCTTAATAGAGTTTTGGTGACTAAACCTCAAATGAAGACTCCTTATGAAATTTTGATGGGAAGATCTCCTAACATCAGTTTCATGAGACCTTTTGGATGTCCTCTGACTATACTTAATACCCTAGATCAATTGGGTAAGTTTGATGGCAAGTCAGAAGAAGGCTATCTGTTGGGATACTCTACTAACAGCAAAGGTTTTAGAGTCTATAACAGGGTCACAAGAAAGGTTCAAGACTGTCTTCATGTAAACTTTCTTGAGAATCAGGAGAATCAAAAAGGCAAAGGTCCTGATTGGATGTTTGATCTTGAACTTCTATCTCCTTCAATGAATTACATACCTGTAAGGAAAGAGAACTATGCTGATTCAGGAGAAAAAGTATCAACTTATGATGATGTTGAAGATTTAGATGACCAGCAGTTTATTGTTCATGGTCCAAGCATTAATGCAGTTCAGAATAAGCATTCAGAGGAACGTACTGCTGACAAAGACGTTCCATTGTCCTCTGAGGAACAAGCTCTACATGATGAGCTTGTGAGTTTGATGCATCAAGAATCTATTGCTAAAATTCATAATGATGCTCAAAGGAATGCTTTTGAAAAGGAAAAGAGGAGAATAGCACTTGAAAAGGGAAAAGGGTGTGTCGACAGTACTTTCACTCTAAGTACTGCTAACACACCTTCTCAAAGTACTGGCAATACACCTACAGATTCTGATGATGATGTTCCAAAAGATGGTGTTTTTTCTACAAATTCTTTTGATGATGAAAATACAGACACTGAGGAAGGTGGAGCGGCTGACTATAACAACATGGATCCTACCATTGATTGTAGGAACCCAATTATCACTTCACTTCATAACACGAAACACGAATCCAAGAAAAGAGAGAGAGAGAGACTCGTGTAGAGAGAGAGAGAGATGAGAGAGTTGAGAGAAAAATAGAAATTTAGATTTTGTGAAAATGAAAAACTAGATATTTTCATATGAAAATATCTATATATATATTTAGATATTTTAGAAAATATCTAAATATATATATACCCCTACACATTTAATGTGACGCGCGGGATATATAACTAGGACCCGGGCTCGGGTTTTGTTTGGGATTAAACCCGAAACATATACAATATTAGATTAACTATCGAGCCCGATTCCCGATATTATCCTGTTACAACGTTAACTAAATAAAGACCGAAGCTCCATCGTAGAGTGACCGAGCTTCCTTGTTCGACTCAATAAATTGAGGCTAACAATCTCCCCCGAAGTGAGTTCATTGATGACACTCCTTCATGAGATCAGTGAGATTGCTTTTGTCGTTTAAGCTCGAGTGTTCTTGGTCTTTGTCTTCGTTATTTGTTGTAAACTTGTTCCTTCATGCTTTGCGATCTTGACTTTGAGCCTTTGTCATTGTCTTTATCGTCTTTGCCATCTTGCGATCTTATGTCTTTGACCAACATGCTCATACTTTTGCATTATCTTGAAAGCTTCAAATCAGAGTTTGCGGAAGTCTTTGTCTTTAAATCTTGAGCTTTCTAGATAGTATGTCTTCGTAGATTGAGCATTTGAATGGGATTGAGGTTGCCGTTACCACCGTTTGACCTGCAGGTTTACGTTAGTGATAAACGAGAAAATTGATTTGAAAATCAATCGACGTGTCACTCGTTAAAGAGTTTTTGTAACACATCGAGAGTGTCATGTTTTTATCAAAATTCATCAACCGTCAATTCATTTACTGGACCAAATCGATATCCAGTTGTCACAAGTTTGATTCATATAGAATCTCGCAAGTCACCTACCGCAGTGCTGTTTGATGATGACACTGGAAGGATTTCCATTCGTCATTGTGAATACTAAAGAGTATCACTCTGAATGTTCTGGCAAATATCACAATGATATTGCGTAGGACTCTTGATAACAGCTTGTGAACCTGATGATGTTCAACAAGTGTTTGAAATGGAATGTGTCCTAACGAGATTTTGATTGATCTCTTGGCTCTAGACTCGATTAGTGCATTTTGGTTTTAGTACTCGAAGGCTGGAGCATATTGCCACCTATTCAATATCAACAATCTCAGAGTGAGATGTCAATAGATAACGTGTGTATCTCCGTGACAAATGAGACAAGTTTCTGTTGAGAGAAACCCGAATGGCTGGGAAGGGTTGTGCATTGCATCACTGGGTCCATGATGTCGTTTTCAATGTCAGCAATCAACTTGTGATTCTGACAGCATATGTATTGACCCGATTTCTGCCTTAAGCTGTGTGGAGGGCTTCTATGTTTAGACCCTTTATCCATACATTTCTTTTTCATTCTTCAACGCTGATCGTGCCGGATTCACACCGTAAATATATATAAAATATAATAAAATATAAAATATATATAGAAGTGTAAAAACCAA
>BQNB010011717.1:0-49204 GCA_026074375.1 Tanacetum coccineum | reverse complement strand
CACTTTTCGCAGCATTCGAAGCCGAAAAAAACTTGCAACTTTTATGCATTCTTTAGATTCTCAGGTATTTGCCATGCATTAAAGCTATTACAGCACAACAAACATATAAATCCACAAAAGCCTATCAGTAGCTGAATAAACATACAGAGAGGGAAAAAATGCACTGCAAAGACTTATAGAATTCACAAACATCACGACAGATAGAATAACACAAAGGGCTATCAATAAGTGAATAAATATACAAACAAAGCAGTAAAGAATCAAAGATAATTTAACACAAAAGGCTATCAATCAAAAATAGTTCATAGAATTTCAAACAAATGCAATGCAAATAAAGCAAGAATGAACCAACAATAACTCATGCAATTAGAAACAGTCACAATGATAACATCATATGACATATCTAATCGAATTAACCCACATTATAACAAAGCATTATTCCCAAATGCAACAAACCCTAATAACTCTACAGAACCAAGAATAAAAACCTCAGCCTTAATAACATCAACAACTTTACACAACTAAAATTGATAAGAGTGAAATAAGAAATTATTAAATGTACCAAAATCAAACCACTATCGTTCCCCCTTAACGAAGATAAACAACTGAAACATCCATAAAAAAACACCCACAGTGAAGGTGTATAAGTCCCTAGGGATCATCAATTGTGGATTATAGCTAGCAATCATGCAAGAGAACACCATCGTTAGTGGGAAATTAGTAGGAAATTAATGAGCCGTGGGTCGTAACTGAGAAAGAATCAGAGTGGGTAAAACATGCATAACCGGAGTGGATAACCTAAGTCGGGTTAAACAAAGAAATAAGAATGGGTCAGACAAACAGGCGGATGGTTTTTCAAGATCGGGATCCTACTCAGAATCGTTTTTGTCTTTGCAAGATCGAGATCGTAAAGTCACATCGGGATCGTAAGATCCTACTATAATGTGATTGTTTTAATAGTCTTTGTAATATTATACAAATCTACAAATTATTATATACTATAAACACAAAATTATATGAATATTTCATAGAAATGTTGTCCTAAATCATGAATATGAATTAGTTTTTAAATTCTATGAAAAATAATTCATAAATTTGTAGTTTTCTAGATTATGGTTCGAAAAAAGTAAGATCGGATCGGAGTAGATCTTAAGATCCTATGGTCAAGATCGGGATCCTATAAGATGTTAAGCATGCAAAGATTCTACGTAGGATCCGGATTATTTTTACTTTGCAGTATCGTAAAATCGTAAGATCATAAGATCAGAATCAGGATCTTAACAAAACCCTTTGGACCGGGTCAGAGCAGTCCTTAACCGGGTTTACCCAGCGTTAAAATGCGACGTCCACCATTTGTTAAATTAGTATAATATTCAATTATATTGGTAAATGAATACAATTTACATCTAACAAATAAAAAACTGTACAATAATACTTACAAATTTGGGTTAAGTTCATAAATAGCTCACAAACTTTCTCAAAATTCCACACTTAGGTAATGAATTCACAAAAATACCATTATCATCCTTTTACCTCTCAAATTTATTTCAATACCACCAATATCATTTCTTTTTGCAACTGGTGACTGGCTGAAATGATCTAACGATATACACGTCACCATTTTAATTTTTTTCCTTTTTTACTTGTCTTAAATAGTCAAACCTAACTCTTAAATAGTCAAACCTAACTCACTCACTCTTTATAACTTTACCAAACTTAATTTTTCCATGAAAATTAAGAACCTTACTCCCACATAACCAAATACCCTGATCCACGTGTGGAAGGTGATGATGAGGACGAGGATGAGGATGATGAAGATGGATCGGATTCGGGATCTGATGGTGCTGAGAGTTCTTCACCGGATGCGTCGATGGCTGATATTATTCCGATGCTTGACGAGCTTCATCCACTTCTTTCTGAAGAACAAGAGAGCCGTGAAGTGCCCCATTTGTCGCCACGTGATGGGAGTGTTGCTGGTTCGGAACATTCACTTGAATCAAGTGATAGTAGTAGCGAGTCTAATGATGATGATGACGATGATGATGAAGGTGCGGTTGAGAATTGTGAAGGTTTAGAAGTTGGGAATGATGATGAGGATAAGGAATCTAAACATATTGACAAACTAGATGAGATCTAGTCTGCTATTAAATGGACGGAATATGACCAAAAGAATCTAATGAATTTGGAAAAAAAAGTCTGCTACGTTAAAATACGAAAACGAAGGCGAACTTGACTGAGTCAAACTCAAACAATCATCACTACCACCACTCCAATGGTGATCAATCACCGTAGAAAACGGCGATGAGTCCATACCAGGAAACTGTCACAAAGTGATGTATAATTTGGGTCAAAATTGTGATGTCATCAACAAAAGTCAAAATTTTGTTGAAAGCCCTTTTGGTAGGAAAAAACAGTTAGGCCAAATTCGTACTATACATGTCCCTTTCCTAGTGAATTTTCTCATTCATTCTTGACTTTTGTAACTTCAATTTCCTCTCTTTTTGTAATAGTCATACTGTATGTAACCAACTCTATTAATCAATAACAAATCATTTTCGCGTCTCGTTCTTGTTTGAGATTCCTAATTGATTTGTTTCCAATGAAATGGTGAGCCTTATTTCTTAAGCTAAAATCTAGTTCACATTGTTTCAAATGGTATCAGAGCGTATTCTGGCAGCAAATTCAGTTTGAATTATGTTAGAGCTCTGTTATAACCGTTTTTCTGTTACAATTGTTTCTGTTATAGCCATTTCCGTTATAATTCCGATCAACCTTCATCTTTCTAATCATCAATCTACTCGATCATGGTAGCTACATGTTCAATACTTGACAACAATGATCATCACACTCTGTTAGGCAATCCTAGTTCTATAAAGGTTGCATTAGACAGAATTCAGGCTGCTATAGATCTAATCAATCAAAATAATAATGAATTGTTGTTGTTCCAACAGTTTGCTACTCCAATAGTTACTAGGTTGAGTAATGGTAAAGGTACTAGTCAAAGAGGAGGTCAATCGGCCTATGGAAGACTCACTAAGCTTGAATTTCCCAAATTTAATGGTGAGGATGTTCAAGGATGGTTGTATAGAGTTCACCAATTCATCCTAATAGATGAAGTACAATATGATTCTCAAAGGCTTATATTGGTGTCAATGCACTTGTTTGATAAAGCATTGAATTGTCACAAACAGTTTCTTAGGAGGAATGGTGATAATGTGACTTAGTAGATGTATAAGGCTGGAAGCAAGGAGAGATTTGACCATGTGCATGAAGATCCTATGGTAGAATTAAAGAATTTGAAGCAAGTGAGTTCAGTGCAAGCTCGTCAGGATCTGTTTGAAGCTTTATTGAATAAGTTGGATCAACTAGAGGCATATGCCATAAGCATGTTCATTGGGGACTAAAAGAAGAGATTAGGATAGCTGTGAGGATGTTTAAGCCAACCAAGTTAGTTGATGTCTATTGCTTGGCCAAAATGCAAGAAGCTTCCCTGGTAGTTGCCAAAAGCACGTATACACCCATACTTTCTACTCCTAAGAATGTTGTGATTACTTATGTTCCTAAGAGTGGAGAGTATAATGCTAAGGGAAATACTTTGGTCTTACCTGCTACACCACAAACAGTTGGACCAATTAGACCTAGAAACCAGTTAACACAACAAGATATGGTTGAGAAAAGGGGAAAGCATTTATGCTTTTACTGTGATCAAAGGTATAGTCATGGCTATAAGTGTAGTGGACAAATGTATTGTTTGGAAGTGATGGGTTATGATAAGATAATAGAAGATGAGGATTTTGTATTCAGTGAACAAGAACCAGTTCCCGTAAATGAAGTGGTAAAGGACCCTATGCCACAAGTGTCACTCAATGCAATGAATAGGGTAAACAACTATTAAAGTATGAGAGTCAGAGGTCATGTAGGCAAACAATTGTTACATATTTTGGTAGAATGTGGTAGTACACACAACTTCTTAGATTTTTATACTACAAAGAGGTTGGGGTGTAGGATGAGTAAGATTTGTCGATTGCAAGTTTTTATGGCTAATGGTCAAGTCATGTCTATCATGTATGAATGCAAAAAATTTTAGGTGGAGTTTACAGGGACAAGTTTATGTTACAACCGCTTGTTTTGAGGTCAGTAACCGAAAGCAAGCATACAATATTTTGACTCTTTTGATTATTTGTTGAGTCATTCTTATGTGTTCATGTCATTTTTATTGTTAAATGCTTATTTTCTTAAGAACCCTAGTTATACAAACGCACCTTCGACCTAATGATCCTAGTTAACGGTCCTAACGACCAACGATATGCTCAAGTAACCTTATAACAATGTCAAAACATAAGGGAAAGTTAATTTAACCAAACGCTTACACTATACAACATATTACTTAGTATTAATACCCAATACATACACCAAATAAAATTTAACAAAAATAAACATAACCCTCCTCCTCACTTACACCTCACATGGATACTAATCAACTCATCTCACACTTGTTAAGCTATACCAACACTTGTCATGTGCATGCCTCCACCCTTACACCAAAACCACAATACCACTCATTCTCCCATGCAAAACCACACACACTATCGTTTTGCCTTAAGGAAACTCAGCCCTCCTCCCTCTCCTCCTCTCTTTGGATGGCAAACCACCACCACATTTGCTAGATTTTAAAGAAAGTACAAGAAAACAACACTAAATGGTCATCTAATCACTTGGGTACAAGGGGTTTTAGCAAGAAATCATTAAAAGGCTTTCATCAAGAAACTCATTCATCTCAGCCCCCAAGCCATCTTACTCATTTTATTCAAGAATCAAGGTAAAAACCTTGGTGCAAGACAACTTGTGTTGATCTTGCACCAAGAAACTTCAAAACCCTAACTTTTGTATACTTTCTTGCACTTTTTCTTATATACTTTTAACCAAATGAAAATTTTGATGTAAGAACATTTTGTGACTCTAAAATGATGTTAAAAATGGTACCTACTGTAACACCCCCAAAACATGTGGCAGCAAAATGGTAACCGGGGGAGTTACTTCATAATATAATAGCATAAGATATAAGAGAACAACCTCTAAATGAGTCATTTAAAGGATAACCTCGTTGTTTTATTGAAATAAATAAGTTCAAAACAAGTTGTCCTAAGTTTGCAATTTGAAGTTTAAAGTACAAACAGGAGATCGTGATATGAAAAGTCCATAGAAAATATGGTCTTTGTAATGAAAGCAGACCCAATGCACTCCAAATACTTTATAATGGGTTAAGCACCTGAGAAATACATGCTTAAAATGTCAACATAAAGTTGGTGAGTTCATATGTTTAAGTAAATGATAATTGTGAACCGCAAGATTTAAATTGTATATCAGGTAATACATATAATGCCAAATAAGATTGTAATTTGATTGCACTAAGCTCATGATACCGAAACGAAGACATTGTATAAACATAACCTTTGCCGTTGGAAGGCTCCAACCCGAGACCCTTCAGACTTCGATATGGTATACGCCCGTTGGCCATGTAGGGGACCAAACCTGGACGGGGATGTCAATCCCAATAGATCTATTTATAACACACGTGTTTACACAAGGTAATTAACGGTTCATGATGATGGGTTGTCGGCACTTAGGCGCATCAATAATCATTGTAAAAATTATAAAGTATTGTACTTGTGTCCTATTGTAAAAACAAGCAATGTATCTCACTCCGAGATTTGTAAAGTAATTGTAAAACAAGTGAAAACTCACCTCAAGTAAAAGTATTGATTTTAGGAAAATCAACAAAGGAAATCGTCACAATAAGTCCTGCACGCAACCTATTTAATTATAGGTCGATTTAGATTAATGCAAGCGAAAATATAATACTAGACTATATTTTATAACGTTATATCACCACCTAATAGTTTGACTTAGTAAGTTTTAATAAGTCAAAATAATGTTAGTACAAGTTCGCCATTTGTATATAAGATACCTTTATAATATTTTCTAATAGTCAAAAATTAATTATAGTCTATCTCGCTCAATCCGTTATTTTTTATTATTTTCATATCATCAATTTAATTAAAGTCTAAGTAGTTTATAACATAATATTAATAAAGTTTTTCGACGGGTATCCATATTAGTCAGTGTTACTACCATAATTTCACAGATTTTTTATAGCTCAAACGGGCCCGAAACACGCGCAAAACCCCCATTTATAATTACCTAACACCTTCTATTCTAAATATTAAATTGATTATAGTCCAACTTTTTCGAAAAATACTTTTTCGAAAAATATTCCAACTTGACGGAGTGTAACTCTTTGTTTATAACATTCATGACAAAAGAAATCTCTCCTTTTTTTATGCGTAAAATCATCCAGACAATTTCTTTTATAACTTAAAAAAAAAAAAAAAAAAAAAAAAAAAAAAAAAAAAAAAAAAAAGGTCGATTCGTATCCAAAAGGTCATAACCTCAATTTTAAATATGAACAAATGTTCACTGTTTTTGCAAAAAAAGCTTTCAAAAATATATATGTTTCGCCAAACTTAAACGGTCCACAACTCTCCTTCGTTTCAAAGTCCGATTTTTTTACGTTATTTATATCCACGGAATCGTATTTAAGTGTACCATCATATTTTTAAGGTCTCGATATGTTAATCAGCATTTATTGTTTGAAACAGTAAGAAGAAATCTGGATAGTTTTTATATTCGGTCGGAATCTATCCAAAAATCACCACAACTTTCTCAAAGGCCTAATCTAACATATCTCTATTCACTACTATATCAAAAAACAATTCTAATCTATCCCAATCCCATCACTCCACTTCAACACTAAAAAAATATTCCCAGAACACAATTTAAATAATAGTTAAACTAAGCATTTGTGTTTATAAATTAACCCAAGTTTAACAAGTCTAAAGTTTTTAATAAGTTACTTTAATATGTCAAAATAAATTTTCTAAGTGTAATGAATATGTTTATAATAATTTAAGATTTTCTTATAATTTTTAATATATATATATAAATAATATATGAAATATTTACTTGTTTTCTTTGTGAATCATTTAAAAATACAACTAGTTTATGATATAACAGGATATATAAGATGTTCATAGCAAAATATATAAAATGAAAGTGTGGAAAAGAATATGGAACCTTGGAGATGAAGTATGGAAAGATTAGTTGTGTTAATACTTAAATCAAACCCCAAAACTTGTTTGATTATCACTAAACCCTCTGGAACTCCATGTAAACCCCTTGATAAATTTCCAAAACAATTTTCTTATTGTGTTTCTAGTGTGGCCGATTATGGTGATGATAGGAGAAGAGAGATTTTGTTTCTCTTTTGACTTGGTGATAAGTGTGAGCATGTTAGGCCTTTAAATATAAAACAAAGCATGGTTTAAATTAATTGCTTAATCTAGGGGAACAAGACATGAATGACATATGAAGAGTGTGTGTATGTCGTGTGAAGAGGGGACAAGAAAGGGAGGAACTGTTGTTGCTTGTAACTTTGGTAATACACAATGGTTCCTATGTTTTATGTTTGGTTAACCTAAAACAAAATATGGTATTATAATAATTATAGGGAAGGGGACGGTTTATAGGGTTTTTAGGGGAGGGAAAATGTTTAATTTTTGAATAATGATATAAGTGTGTGTATTTGGTTGAGTATGGAGAGGTGGTATGGTTTACATGCATGTATAAAGGTTCATCATGCAAACGTAAGCGTATACGTAAAACTCACAAAATAAAATATGAAAACTTATAAATTTTATTTGTAAAAATTATATAACACATAATTGACGTAAACTTATATTTGTTTAATGTCGGTTTACGTTAATTGTTGATTTTGAGTTTACGCGATTTAACTTAATGATTATAATTAAAAGTAAACACGTAAAGGTTCAAAGTAAATAGTTTTGACTTTATTGACGTAAAATGACTTGAAAATTTAGATTGTCACACCTACACTTGGTATGGTCGTTTTTGGTATATAACAATCAAATACATGCAAAGTTGATCAATCTTGAAATAGCAGGCTGATTGAAATTTCATGTCTCACTAAAACAACCATAACTTACTCATTTTTTTAAGTTATGACTGCCTCTCTTTTTTAAAATTTACATAAAAAGATACCAACAACTTGCTAGTTTGGTCCAAAATTAGTGGAGGTACTTAACATTTTCAAAATCGTAGTGCAAGAATAGTGTGCAGAATTGACTCTTATTTGGCAGATTTGACTTTCAGTTTTGAAATATTCATACTTTGCTCTTTAATCCCAAACTACCTCTGGAAGTTGTGTATATTCATGTACCTTTTGGAAATTTTTGGCCTTTAGTGATAAGTCTTGTTATGGATACATGTGAGTGGGTTACGTGAAGAATAAAATCTAAAAAGTAGACTTGAGCATAAAATTATTCAACTTTAAATGGGTATAACTTAAACTTACTTGCATGAAATGGACCCATTCCAACTCTCACACATAATTTAATGAGTAGACTAAAAAGTCCGAGAGGCCATTTTACAATAGAGATTCATTTGGTCACCATTTTGATTTAAATAAATTGAGTTGTCATATGGACTGTTTTGGATTGTTTTGAACACTCACTTGTAAAGGTCATAAATCATTATTTGAAGCATTTATATAGCTAAAATTTGGTTTGTGACTAGTTTAACATGTTAATAAAAAGTTCACAGAAGCTTAAAGTCAAACTCCTAATAAAAAGTGCTCATCTTGTTAAAATACAAAAAGTGTCCTGATTTGGGTAAAAATGGGACTATCGACCATTTGGGTAAGTTAAAACAATGGGGAGACTTTAAAAATAAGTATGAACTCACTAGACACATGGTATTATGAGGTGTGTAAAGGGTATTGACCAGAAATGACTTTTACTTGACCTAATGTAAACTTGAAGTGACGAGAAAATCGGGATGTTTTATGATTTTATATGAAGTGTTAAAAAGTAAACTTTGGAAAACAAAAGTAAACATGAGACCTAACACATGACATTATCATCCGAGAATATCGTATAGGATCTAATTAGGTATATTTACTTACCTTAGGTCTTGGGTAGAAGGTTACACGTTCATTGGGTTGCCAACTTGTTGTGATTTGCCGGAAATTACCGTACTTGCTCTAGCTTTTGAGGTGAGTTTCTCACGGCCCCACTTTTTACAATTTTTAAATGTTTTGGGGTGGAAAGCATGATTTATTATACTTAAATTGCCATGTTAGTACTTTTATGTACTCAAAACTTTTGAACGTATTTGGAACGTATTGAACTTTGAAATCGTTTGAACTTGTTGAACTTATGGAAGTGCTTTAAAACTATGATTTTGGTATGTATTGCTTGTTTGATGCTTGATGGTAAATGATGTGTCATTATTATAATTTATGTTTCAAGTCTTAAATTTATATTTTGCCGATTTTACCAAAAACAACACTTTAACGAGCAGTGTACCTAGTCAAATGGGAGTTTCGTGGTAAGTAGGGTGTCGATCACTAAGAGCAAGAAAAAATATTTTAATTTATTAATATTTTGGTTATCTAAACTAAGTTAATTCTATTCTATGTTAAACCTATGCTAAACATGTGTTAATCCTAATTCTAACGGACAAAAGGGGGTTTTCAGCCTAAAATCCCTCTGTACTATGATAACAAAAGTGCTATCGCTCTCTGCTGTAACAACGTCTAACATTCAAGATCGAAGCATATTGATGTCCGGTATCACTTTGTCAAAGAACAAGTCGAAAATGGTAAGGTTGAGCTTTACTTCATCAGGACTGAGTATTAGTTGGCTGACATCTTCACCAAAGCATTGCTAAGGGAAAGATTCAAATTCCTAATCAACAAGCTTGGGATGAAAAGCATATCTGCAGAAATAATTAAAAGTCTGGCAGAAGAATCTCAAGAGTCATGGTGGCCCATCTTCATGTATCCTATGTATATATATAAAAATATAAAAACTCAAAAAAAAGATTTTCCTTTTTTTAGAATAGATTATTATGAAAAATAAAATAGAAAATATAAAACCATAAAAAGAAAATAGAAAATTAAAAAATTAAAAAATTAGAAAATCCAAAAATATGTTTTCATGACATGTCTTCTGTAATCGATAATATTTACGACTTTAGAAATATCATTTAACAATGACACGGAGTTGTAAATAAAGTTGCACTAGAACAGAAAGTGGATTTGGCTACACCAAAAAAGTGTGACGATATACATATAGTCACACATGATTTTTCGAGTGTGTGTGACTAAAGGTCGCGCGATCGTAGGGTACCTACGGTCACATTCTTGAGTTAGTGGCCGTATCCATTAAAAAATAGTGACCAAAACCAAAAACTTAACATGTGTGACTAATTAGGTACAAATTTAGTTGGATTAATCAGTATTAGTGATTGTAAACACTGTATAGTTCTTTTTTTATATTTAGTCACATACAATTAAGCATAAAGTGACCAAAAGTGTTAATAAGTGTGACCATATGCTGTTTAAAGTGAAGAAATATGTATTTTGCGTGACTATTGATCATCCAATGGCCACATAAATTTTATGTATGTGTGGCCTTTTGTAATATTTAGTCACACAAAGCATGTTTTTTTGAGTATTTAGTCACATACAATTAAGCATAAAGTGACCAAAAGTGTTATTAAGTGTGACCATATGCTGTTTAAAGTGAAGAAATGTGTATTTTGTGTGACTATTGATCATTCAATGGCCACATGAATTTTATGTTTGTGTGGCATTTTGTAATATTTAGTCACACAAAACATGTTTTTTTTAGGTATTTAGTCACATACAATTAAGCATAAAGTAGCCAAAAGTGTTAATAAGTGTGACCTTAAAGTGAATAAATGTGTATTTTGTGTGACTATTGATCATCCAATGGCCACATGAATTTTATGTTTGTGTGACCTTTTATAATATTTAGTCATACAAAGCATATTTTTTTGGGTATTTAGTCGCATACAATTAAGCATAAAGTGGCCAAAAGTTTTAATAAGTGTAACCTTAATCCGTCACTATTATTTCTGACCATTTACAACCATTTAATTATTTATTTTTGTTGTAAGTATTAATATACAAATAATACAGTAATAAACAATATACACATTTATTTACATAAATCTTACAAATTTAAGTCAAGTAGAGCTATCCAATAATCTCCAACTTAGAGTATTAATCTAACATTCAAAATGTATATACAAAATAGCTGAGATATACAAATCCAACAAAATATTCAAGAAAAGTATGTCTAACAGTTTATGTACTTACTTGCCACTACCTACGTAAATAAGACATTACTCCGTATTATTCTTTGGAGAAGACATCTCTTCCTATGCAAAAAAACATACCATCTTCCTCAATTGCTAATAAACGACAAACCTGCACATGAAATTATGGTTTAGCTACATATACAAGAACAAAAGGGTAACCATCTGTTATATAAAAATAAAACATATATACTTTGGTTTAGCTTAACCGATAAAGTACAATCAAAGATCCAAACAAACTAAAGATATATAGCACACTACTGTTACAAATTGAATTAAAACACATTCAAAAAAACATACTTTAGCTGCACGAGTTGAACTAAAACACATTCAAATTTTTTTACATATTGTTCAATTTCAGCCATTGTATAATGTTTGGAGGAGAAAAGTGACCCACTACTTGAGCTTTCGTCCTTGTCGAATCATTGAATATATGTGCTACATATAAAGCATCACTCGTAATTAGAACAAGTTAGATATACAATAGCTTTGATACCGAAGGGAAAGCTCTGACTCTTAATGAAGCATCCCCGACTACTTTAATCATCTACGAATTGACATCAAGTAAAAAATATTCAAGCATTTAATTAACCACTCTAGAACTAAGTAACCTACCTGTGCAAGAAGTAGCTATACCAAAACAAACATGCTGAACCTTTCTGGTAGCAACAATTTTATATGTTTGAGTGCATTTCATTTAAAAAAGAAACAACTACTAAGTAGTTAGCATTCATCATGTTATCAAATATCCTAACTTAGCAGTTAAAAAATTCCCACTCTACAAAATCAACAAGTTCAACTACAAGTAATACATGATCCTAAGAAAATACTTCAATTTTTTTACCTTTGTGCTATGGAGCAATCTTGCCATTGTGCATTCTGTTAAAGAACCTGCAAAGGAGTTAAAATTGCATATTTTTCAAGAAGCTTAATAAACTGTAAATAACTGTCATAGTCATATAAGAATGATGGTCTGATGGTCTAATAAATATACTCATCCAGTCCTGTCTAAAATGCAACATTTTAACATAGTTGTCTTTCATTGATGACCAAATGTCAACAATACATTCTAAGTTTAAAACAAAAGAGAGAAAAAAGAACTTTATGACCGCAGCCCATATCTTGTAATGACTATTAAAGTCAAAATATATTTTTTTACCCTTCGCCAATGAGAATGTTTAAAAAAATACGAAACAAAAAGCTAGAAGAAATATGAATTTCACAACTTGACATCGATCATGGAATGTTACATCATTCATCACAGATTCTACCTCTCGATTGAATTTTGAATTCAATAGAATGCTTAAGTCGTGCTCTGATATTTGGTTTTCCTATAGGAACCTAATAATTTGTCAACATTGCTAAAGAAACAGGTTGCATTAAATCATAATTTTCTCAAAATTAGCTGGTAAACAGAACCTAGCTGTTGAAAAAGGTTTGTAATTCTATGAGCTACCCCGTTTAACTACAGCCCATCAGAAAACTAACAGAGTTACCTTCTCATTGTTCCAGAAAAGGTTCATGTTTATATACTGGTTGTGTCACCCAAGCAAAATTTCCTCCTGTCCTTAGCAATCTGTCAACCTCAATCAGCAAAATCATCTTCAGTGTACAATAAATGTAAATAAGAGGGAGAAATTAAAGTGTGGCTAATTCGGGACTCGTTGACTTAGGAGTGATATATAAAATATATCACACTTTTTTAGATTTCCCAGCATTATAGATAATCAACTACTGAAACTAATTAACACACTTCCTATAATTTTCCCAACCCTATTTTCATTCAATGAATCTCTTATAAAGATTGCCATACCATAATTAACCTCTCATCCAAGTTTTAGGCAAACAAATCATAGTACTTACATACCGTACAAAGATAGTGTCCGTCAACTTGGTCTTGAGCTTGTTCTTGCTCGTGCAAAAGGGTTGTGAAATCAGTTGGAGATGACCCACTATTTATAGGAGCTGAAAGCTGACAGTCTGGCAACGGCGGTCCCGGCGGCCCCAGATATATTAGGGGGCCGCCGACCCTATAAGGGGGCCGCCACTAGACTACGCTCCACTTTTTGTCTTTTTGTGGGGAAGGTTGTATCTGGTATAGAAGCTTCTATTTTGGGGGGAAAACCAGATTTCAAATTTTATATTTAAATAAAACATTTCTTTTATTAAAAAGTATTTTGTGTTTATTTATTTTTGTGAAAAATACTTTTGTAGAAATGTAATGGTTAAGAATTTTTTTTTCTTTGATCATCCTACAAGTTTAATTTGTTTGTACATACCTTATGTGATTTACGTCGGGTGCAAACAAATGTCGGTGTTGATGCAGACTTGAGACATCGAGTGTTGTTGATGCATGTATGCATTGATGATTTGTGATTACGAGTAACTTGCGTACTTTACGTTATGTATTACAAGTTACATGTTTGTCATCACCAAAACATAAAGAGATCGTATAGATTAAATATCGTAATATTTGCACTAACAAAAAAGACCGATGCTATAACTATTTCAAAGAAAAAAAACTGTTGTCTAAAAATCTTTTTGGCAAAGGACATAAATGTGTTTAACATATACAGTTGTTAGTAAGCTCTGTACGAATCCAGATATACACCATAACTTGATGAACTTCTAACTAAGATATAAAATTAAATCCTATGGTTCACTCAGATAGTTAGATCCCTAATTATAAAGAAACTAAATTTCAATTTAAACTTATAATTATAAATAAATAATGCAGACCTTGAAAACAATAAACACGTTTCACACTTAATAGAAATGAGTCTATATGCAATCGAGTTTTAAACCACCATTAATGGATGTTAGATCAAGAATATATACCTGATTGTTGAAAAATTTCGAGCCAAAGCCGTCAACTGGGAATAAGTAAAAAGTGATTTAGGGTTTATGTCTATTTGGGTGTAGTAGGTGAGAAGAATAAAAGAAAGCAAAGTGAAATCAGAGAGGAGGGAGAAATGCCACTCAACGAAAAGATTAAGTTTGAGATGAAATGAAAAAGATAAGTTTGAGATGTGAGGTTGATAAGGTTGGAGGGACACTTTAATTTTGGGTGAAAAATAGAGGCGGGACAAATGAAATGTGAAAGAGGGAAATTTCATTATTCGAAGTGTGACAAAAAGTTTAGTGTGGCATTTGGTCACAGTGTTCAAGTGTGTGACATATATTTGTCACTATTTATATGTATATCGTGACTAATGCTTCAACCTTACTTTTCATTTGTCACGCGTTCCAAATTCATATGTGGCTAAATAATTAGCAAAAGATAGCAGTCACCCTTAAATCATGTGTGACAAAACTTGACTGTATGATTTAGACACATAAAAAATTACTTCATGTGACCATATATGCCATTTGGTCACAGTGTTCAAGTGTGTGACATATATTTGTCACTATTTATATGTATATCGTGACTAATGCTTCAAGCTTACTTGTATTTGTCACGCGTTCCAAATTCATATGTGGCTAAATAATCAGAAAAAAATTACCAGTTACCTTTAGCCACATAAATGTTCGAATGTGTGGCAATACAGTTCTAATGGTCACACGAGTGTGGCTAACTAGTAAATGTTGTCTATTTTGGTACCTTTAGCCACATAAATATGTGAATGTGTGGCCGTTCCATTTTGCCCATGTGTGACCAAATCCCAGATTTGTACTAGTGACAAACCCTACTAGTGTTTCGAATCCGGGTCAGAACTTGGCACATGAAGGTTTGTCAGGAATGACTGGATTTAATCGAGTCAAGGTTCTCAAGATGGTGTTTACACTGTGGAAGCACAACCATCTAGGGATTCGAATTTCCCTAGTCTTGATTATGTATATCAAACTGCTGCTAAGAATGTCTCCTTTGGTGGATCACGGTTGAGTTACAACTCTAGTGTTCGTGATTCCTCTAACCTGATCCATTCAGAGGGAACTTTTGTTTCGAGCTCTCTCAACATACCTATTGATTGTAAAATCAATGTCGCTGAAATCTTTTGTGTGCCATTCAATGCCCTTGCGGACATTGACAATTTAACTAGGGATATTGAGATGGGTAAACATGAGGTTGTATTGTCTGAAATGACTAAGGAAAGGAGTAATGAAGTTATGAAAGCTATCTTTGATTACTAGAAATCGTTTGAGGATAACGATCCTAACAATTCGAATTCTGGTATTGGGGGAAACAAGGCTAAGGGTACCTTTAATGATGACACTATGCATTTGGAAGAACTTATTGTCCAATCTGTTACTCTTCAAGATATACCTCACTCTTATGTTGGTGCAGCAAGAGGTGGGGGTGCAAGTGCTAAGGATCATACAAAAGTTAATTCTAACTTTCGTCCCTTGGTGGCTGATCCCGTGTTTGATGGTGTAAACATCTCTATTCCTCGTAAAGTTGTTGAAAATGTTAGTACACGTTTTGAACACACTTTATATGGCTACTTTATTGGAAAGAGAATGGCGTTTCTGGTTGTTGAATACTATGCTAGGAGCAACTGGGCGAAACATGGGCTGAAAAGCATTATGATGAATACCAAAGGCTTCTTTTTCTTTAAATTTGAATCACTGACTGGATTAGAAGACGTTTTGGAGGGCGGTCCTTGGTTGATACGTAAGTCTCTGATCATTCTTAAGAAATGGTCAATGGATACTAGATTGCTTAAAGAAGACTTGACTCGCATTCCAATATGGGTTAAATTGCATGATGTTCCTATTCAAGTTTTTGAAGAGGATTGTATTAGTTTAATTGATACGTTCATTGGAAACCCTGTTATGCTTGATTCATACACTAGCTCCATGTGTAATGATTCGTAAGGAAGGAGTAGCTTTGCTCGGTGCTTAATTGAGGTAAATTCAGAGGCTGATCTCGTGGATGTTGTTACTATTGCTATTCCTTCTTTTACTAGGGATGGTTTCACTAAAGAAACCATCCGTGTTGAGTATGAATGAAGGCCACCCAGGTGTGATATATGTAAGATATTTGGTCATGTTCATGAACATTGCCCTAAAACGGTGGTGAGTCCTCCTATTGTTACTACTTCTAATGTTGTTACTCCTACTGTTGTGGAGACTAATGATGGTTTCCAAACGATGGGCAAAAAGAAGAAGAGGAAAGGTAAATTAAAGTCTACTAATGGTGGTCAGTTTGTTGGTCCTTCGGTTAAACAATCTCTTAGATATGAGCCAAAGACGACTACTAGTGCTCCAAAGAAGGGTGCTACTAATGTGAGTAATCATCTAAATCGTCATCTATGTTGAAGACTGCTGATATTTCTTCAAAGAAAGATAATTTCTCCAAGTCTAATTCTTTTTCTGCCATGAATGATGAAGAAGAAGATGAAGAAGAAAATGTTGAGAATATGTATGATGAATCGGCTAACTTATTTACAAATACAAAAACCGGTGGAAATTCTTCTTTCACGGCTGATGCTAGTTAGCTTGTTCAGTTGAGTCATTTATTCTAGTTGCAATTAGTTGTCTCTAGAGTTGCAAGTGTTTATGCCATGTCATAAGCACTAGTTTTAGGTGTTATCAAGCTGTTTAGCTTGAGGTAAATGTGGTACTTCAGCCACATTCCACTTGTACTTAACATTTTCGATTTTAATATACTTACTCGGGTAACTCTTTACAAAAAAAAAGGTTTATAAATTATATAAGCCTACAAAAACCAGGAGCACTTGCATTAAATAGTCGGGTCGACCCGCCTGGTCTGACCCGACCCGATCCATTTTTTTTATTTTTTTGGTATTTACGAAATATCCCCTCGAGTATTTACGAAATACCTCCTCACACTATGTGTCAAATTACGAAAACTACCATCATTTTAATTTTTTTATAAAATACCCCTTTCCCCATTAACGACCGTTAGTTTAATTTTTTTAGAATGCACTAAAATAGTGCTTGAAATCGATCGTTACTTAACGACCGTTAATTTTTTTTTATTTTTTTTAATTACAAAAATATACCTCCTCTCACGTCTAGCCGAAAACAACGACCGATAAACATCCCGCAGCGGAGCGCGGGTGGACACACTCGTTAATTACATTAATCAATTATAAACTTTTAAAAAGCTTTAACACAGTGAATGCTCTTTAGTATTTGCAATATTTATTATTTTGCAACGATTAATTTTCGTGTGGCATCACACTTTAGATCATAAATATGGAACTTTTGTAACATCTCCTCGTCTATTCATCTTCGCCTATAATTCAATTCACTAAAACTTTACTTCTATCTATTATTATAAAAGATTGAGTCCTTTAATTTATTGTGAAGGTATCCATTATGAGGGGTGCAAGACAAATAGCACTATGTACACAACATAATGTATTAAATTGATTTTATCTTTTATATAAGAACCATTAATGTATCCAATTGATTTTACACAGCCATGCAAGGAGTGGGTAAGTCCCATTATGTACGAAAACGTATTAAAAAGGACGACAAAATATGAAAACAAATACAACTGGACGAAAACGTCCGAAAACGGATAAAAACAAACGAAAACGTACGGAAACAAATAAAAACGTATTTATAGTTTAATACTAAACATATGTTAAATGGAACGGCATCCCAACATCACTGACTCATGACTACTTTTTACAACTAATATAACCACAACACCAAAACTCTAATGACCAACAAGACTAAGCCAAAAACGCCAACAACAATTACACACAACCCATCTGAAACATATTAGATATAATCCGTGTGCATCGCACGGGTCTGCATGCCTCGTCTTGTAGAAAATCAACACAGTAAACACATGCAAGTACATGTACATCAACGTGTGTGTATATATGAACAAATCAAACGTTTGATAATAAATGAAGAAGCATATATAGCTTGCACAAATAATAAATGTAGGGTTTTGCTAAACTCTGTCCACTGGACGTGTGTTTATTTACTACATCAGAAAAATCAAGTTCTTTGTTACCGGCCAGAAAATCTGACATTTCAAAAGTTTATTTTTCTTTTCATTATTGTTTTGGCATCTATCTACTTTATATATTTTAGTAAAATAGGTCAAGAATATATTAGAAAAGTTTATAAATAGATTTTCTATATATATATAAACTATATCAATGCGCGCTCCATTTGTTTGAATAAATCATATGGGATTAAAACTAGATACATTTCTTGTAAGTTTCAAATACTCTTCTATCACAATTTTTGTTAATCAAAGAATTCAATAATTGATGCCATGTGTTCCACAAATTTAGACACTTGATTTTTTATTTTCATTATAAAATCTTAAAACTAGATAAGCTATTCGAACACAAATGATTTGATGGAGACGTATTTATAATCAACCCAATCATACGAACAAATGTAAACAAGTTAAATGGAACCTAATAATAAGTGGTTCGAGACTATTGGTTGAAATCTTTTTTCTTAATGATACGAGTTTTAGGTAAGCATAAGTTTCACGGTGGAGCTTTTTCGTTAATTCGTTACATGTCAATTCTAGTAAGTTTTGTAGTAGTGCTTGCTCTTTTTAGCTGAGATAAAATCTTGTTTTACACGGTTCATTTTTATACACATTTGTAACCTTAGATGACCTTAGAATGAACACTTGAATACTTGGAATGCCTTGGATACAAAATTAAAATGAAACCCTAGTTGTTTTATATTGAACCGTGTGTATGAGCTTATGTTTGAGAGAGTTTAACTTGTTTTTCTTTATATGGAAAAGAGTATGACTAGTTTACATAGGACTTGCCTTTTATAGTACCTTGAAAACCCTAAACCACTTCAAATGAAACCATGGGATGCTAGTGGTAATGGTACAAGCCTTGTAATACTTCTCCTCCTATCTAGGCAAAGAAATGGATGAGAATGGGTGTAGGGTACATGTGATGTGCCAATTTATAGAGATGTGGGAATTAGGGTACACTTTGTGTAAGGTATGAGTTGTAACAGAAGAGTTAGTGGGTTTTAAGGTTTTAATTCTTGTACATTCATGCTATATCCGGCCATAAGGCTTATTTAGTTAATAAAATGATTAAATTTTATGTAATTGTTTATAATGTGGGTATTTGGTTTTTTGAGTATAATAGGTAATAGGGTAACCGCCTAGGAGGGGGGCATGGGGGGGGGTGCTAATTCGGTATTCCGAGATGTAAATTTATTGCGAAACGTAAGCGTTTTACGTACCAACAAAAATAATTACAAAAAGTTATAAATTATACTCCTAATAATCATATAACACTTGCTTGATGTAAACTTGATGTAAACTTTAATTTTTTTGGTGTCCGTTTACATTGAACGTTAATTTTTAGTTTACGGGATTTAACTATAAGATAATAATTAAAAGCTAACGCGTAAAACTCTAAAAATAAATAATGGAATTAATTGAGTCAGGAAAGGACCCCTGAAATAATGGATTGTTACAGTCCTATCCACCTAACGGAGCCTTGTCCACATGGCTCAAGATGCGGCACTTGTCGGGGTGCGGTTTTGCGAAGAGGTTCGGATAACTTCTCCCAGAATTGATCCTTCGCTTCCTATGTGAACGCAATATTGACCTCTTTGAGATTTCCATCGAACCTTTGATGATGGAAATATGACATTTCTTTAACTCTTAACTTCACGATCCATAATCGGTCCTACTCCACCATCCAAATCCCACTCCAACCTCAAACTCCACTCCCTCCAGTCTACCAAACAAAAAAATCCACCAGCCAACATCCAACCAATTCCACAAACTAACACGAATCATCACACAGCGCCAATCCAGCACCATGAACTCACACCATCCAAAAATCCCACACCACCGAAATCTCACAATCCAACGCACATCCAACCTCCCAAACACTCCCACCACCAACCAAACATACGACCAGACCATTCTTCCACCATCCCAACTCCAAAAACAAGAACCAACCTCCACCACCATCTCCACCAAACTCCAACTCCACTCCTCCAACATCCACTCCACCACTCCAACAACCTACCAATCCAAAAGACCAATCTCCATCCCACTCCAACATCCCGACAAGACACCACAAAAAACATCCAATTACTCCAAGCTCCACCCAATCCCACAAGAACTCCACAAAACCAGAAAACAATCATCACAAATCCACCACCCGAAATCTCCAAAACATCCAACCATCCCGACATAATAATCTCACCCATCCAACAGGCTCGAATCGCACTAACCAAACTCCACCAAAACAAAAAACCAAACCAATCCACCAAAACCAAAAAGCCCAGCACCACCCAAACTCCAGTAACCACACTCCAACCAAAAAATCCAACTACCCAAACCACCAACTCCAAACTCCTAACCTCCACAACTTCCACCATCCACCACCAATCCCAACAAAAATCTCCACCAATCTTCTCCACTCCAGAACCCCTCCAAAACCAACACCCCCAACCTCCAATCTCCAAAAACCACAACTCCAAACAACTCCCACTCCAAGCAACTCCACTCCAAAAATCCCAAAAAGCTCCAACTCCAAAAAAAACTCCAACGCTACCGAAAAACTCCACAACTCCCCAAACCCCAACTCCATCCAAACCATCCACATCCCAACGCAACATCTCCACTCACCAACCACGCAAAAACTCCATCCATTCCACTCCATCCAAACTCCAATCCAATTCCACACAACACGCCATTGCCATCCAAATCACCCACTCCAATGCTCCATCCAACTCCACTCCAACCACCAACCAAAGGCAACACAACTCCATCCACCTCCAATCTCCCACACCAAGACCACCACCAATCACAACCCAACTCCACTCACAAAACCACACCACCACTCCACAACTTCCAATCGCATCCAAATCTCCATCCACCACACCTCCATCCACACCACTCCCACCAAACTCCACCCAGGTCCACATACCAACCACAAAACCAACCTCAAATCCCACCTCCAAAGATCCACTCCACACAAATCCAATCCATCCACAATCCAAACACCTCCAACCAAATCCATAATACCCAAACGAACCAAACTCCCTCCAAACACCACTACACAAAGCCCAACCAATCTCCGACCAGCAAAAATCCAAACTCCAACCACCATCCAATCCAAATCCAAACTCAAAATCGCGCACCGACCAAGCTCCCTCCAGACTCCACAAAAAATCTCACAAGCAGAATCCCAACCATTACCACAAAACCAACAAACCAACTCCACGCAAAAACCACTCCACTCCAACACCACCAACCAAATCAAAGGAAAATCCACTCGCTCCACCAAATCTCGCAATCCAATCCATCCATCCAAATCCACCACATCCAAACCAATTCTCCACATCCATAAATCTCCAACTCCTCCCCGAATACAGAACCTCCAACATACCTACCAACTCCAAAACACTCCCTCCATCCAAATCTCCACACCCCCAATCTCCCCGAACTCCAAAAACAGAGCAATAAAACACTTATCTCCAGAATCCAGAAAGCAAAACTCCAAAATAAAAACACAACAAAATTCCAAACTCCAAGAAAAACATCCAGAGCCCCCACCTCCAACCCTCGCATCCAAATCCACCAAACCACATCCCCAGAACTTCCCAAAACTATCTCCTAAAATCTCCTCCAATTCCAAACCACCGAAAAAAATCCACAAATCCACCAACCATCCACCATCCAATCCACCCATCTCCAAACTCCACACAATATCTCCAACACATCCAAATCCACCACTCCAGAAAACAACTCCACCAATCCATCTCCAGCACTCCACAACTCCAAATCCAAAATCTCACAGCAAATAAATCCAACTCCAATACACATCCACAATCTCCAATCACTCCGACATCCACTCCATAGAACTCCACCTCGATCCACACACCAATAAACTCCAATCTCCAAACACAACCACAGCCAACCTAAAACTCCCTCACCATCCAAAAATCCAACCAACAATCCATCTCCACCATCCATCCACTCCAAAAAACGTCACCAACTCCTCACCAATCCAAACCATCCACTCCAATAACTCCAAACACCTAAACCACACCAATCACCAAGCGCACTCCACCTCCACTCACTCCACACCGAAAACTACCAACAAGACCATCTCCCCCACCCACACCACTCCACAGATCTCCAAAACCTTAAAATCTCGCCCAGTCATAATCCACACCTTCCAACAACCACACAAACAACTCCCAACCAAAATCACGACTCCACATCCAATCCACAACACCACCAACCACCATCCAAATCTCCAGACTTCCAACATCTCCAAGAAAATCCCCATCCAGCTCCATACCCGAACCTCCACTGAGAAAACTCCAACCGACGAACTATCAATTCCGATCCGCCAGTACCCATCCACTCCAAACACGCTCCAAAAACCATTCCACCAAATCCAAAGGCCCAAGCAAAATCTCCACAGAACCAAAACCAATCTCAAAAACAATCCACCAAAAAAAAAAAACAATCCGAAAAAAAAAACAAAAAAACATCAAATCCCAAAACACTCCATCCCGATCGCAACAAATACAACAAACCAAAATCTCCAAACCAAAACCATCCACAAAGACCCAACATCCTAAAACCAAACCAAAATTTCCACTTCTCACCAAATCTCCCATCACATCATCAACTCCACTCACAATTCCAAGGTCTCCATCCCAATCCAGAACATCCAAAAACCAACTCCATTCCAACTCATCTCCAAAACCCACTCCAAACTCCAAACACCTCAGCCATCCACAAAATCACAGAAACAACTCCAATCCACCATTCGTCCAACTCCACTCCACTCCAAATCTCACAAGCGTCCACATCTCCAGAACACCACCAACTCCCGACCAACTTCTCCACAAAAACCTCCAACAAAACTCCACCAAACCAAGAAACAAGTCCACACCCAACAATTCCACTATCCCAATCCACGACCATACCCAACCACTCACACACTCCACCACCAACCGTAACCCCACAAAACATCCAACAATCTCCACCGACTCCCAATCCAATAAAAGACCAGAATGCAAATCCAATCCATAAACCATCCACTCCAAAGCTCCATCCAGCCCATACCAAAAAATCCACACATCCACACAAACCATCCAACCAAATCCTAGAAAAACCATTCGCAACAAAACCAACACTCCTCCACCACTCCACCTCCAACTTCCATCCTAACCACAAACTCCAAAAAAGCTCAACCAAGTCCATCCAATCCAAAAAACCACCACTCCATCCTCCGTATCCTCCAATCCAACATCCAGACACGCAATAAACTCTCCGTAAATACCAACAACCGGTTCTTCAACGAAGCGGAGTTTATCATCAATGTGTATTTCATCTAACTAAACTGCCAATGGCTCGTCAGATAAACACTTCTTTAGATTGGATACATGAAACATGCTATGAACCATGCTTAACTGTTGAGGTAGTTTGAGTTTATAAGTAACGGTTCCCACTTTGGCTAACACCTTGAAAGGTCTAATATATCTCGGGTTCAACTTCCCCCGTTTGCCAAAACGTACGACCCCTTTCCAAGGTGAAACCTTTAGCATTACTCAATCACCAACTTGAAATTATAAAGGCTTACGCCTCACATCGGCGTAACTCTTCTGGCGATCTCGAGCGGCTTAAATTCTTTGCTTTATTTGGACAATCTTCTCGGTTGTCTCTTGAACTATTTATGGACCGACAAGTTGAACTTCTCCAACCTTGGCCCAATAAACAGGTGAATGATACTTTTGACCGTAAAGTGGTTCAAATTGTGTACCCTTGATGCTGGCGTGATAACTATTGTTGTAAGAAAACTCAACTAGTGGAAAATGTTTAACCCAACCATTTCCAAAGTCGATCACATAAGCACGTAGCATATCCTCGAGATTTTGGATAGTCCTCTTGCTTTGTCTGTTAGTTTGCGGATGGTATGCAATACTTATATCCAAGCTAGTGCCCAAAACCTTCTGAAGTGATCTCTAGAAATTTGATGCGAATCTAGGGTCACGATCACAAATGATTAAGACATGTATCTCATGTCTCGTGACTACCTCCTTTAGGTACATTCTTGCCAATTTCTCCACGGAATATGTTTCTCTCATCGGTGAAATGATTGCAGACTTAGTAAGTCGGTCAACAATCACCCAAATGGTATCGTTTCCTCTTTGCGTCTTTAGAGTTTTGGTGACAACAATCATTGTGATATTGATCCCACTTCCATTGAGAATATCATGGTTGTACCAACCAGACCAGATGGCTTTTTTGGTGTTCTGCTTCACCTTTAATAGGTCGAAAAACTACTTTGCTAATGTGGGTGGCAATGTCGGCTCTCTTGTTTGGCCACCGGTATAATTACTTCATGTCTTGGTACATATTATCGGGATCTGGATGAACAAATATTTTTCTTTGACCTTATGAGACGCGAGCTAATCAAATCCTTAGATCACCATAGTACGGCAACCAACTCCTGTTATTCAAACACAGTTTTCCGTCCGCACGCGGTCCCAACTTCTGCTTTATCGACTGAAAAAAGCATGCTTGATTCCTTTGTCAACTCTAATCAAACTTGACCTTTCTTTGTGTAAGCTTGGCTATTGACTTGGCGATCTTTGGGAATCCCAATGAAATTCTCTTTGTAATAAACCTAGCAAAATCTAAAAAGTAACGAATCTCCATTGCAGTTTTAGGAGATGCCCCTTTCTTTAATGGATTCAATCTTGGTGGGATCCATGTGAACACTCTGACTGTCCATCTCGTGAATAAGGAACTGTACTTTAGGAATCCAAATTTCTCATTTAGAGAGTTTGGCATACAACTATTCCTTCTTATGCATCTCCAAGGTTAAGTTGTGATGTTCTTTATGCTCTTGCTTTCTCTTTCGAGTATATCAGAATATCGCCAATAAGGACAATCACGAATTCATCCTCGGTATTTTCCTCCTTAGTTGTCTCAACTTAATCGTTCAAGTTTCAAATTTATTGTGGTGATTTAGGTTTAAACCCTAATGGTCTTATCCATTCCTTTCGACTGAAAGCGTTAGTTATAGAAACGTTCTCTTCTCTAGGAGTGATAACTGGGACGTTCATACATATGATGACCTAACAAAGAACTAAGTTCCTGGCATTTTTGTCAGGAACGTTGACATGGCAAATTCAGTAAATTCTCTAATAAGCGGAGCAATTTAATGGATGCGAATTTTCCTAAGGGAAACTAATGATTCGCTCTTGAGGCTTTTTTAAGACAGGATTTAGCGTAAGCATATTGTCCGAATTTCAACACTGAGATGGGCGTAAGGGCTTCTTAGTTGCTATGATTACTAACTATTTCTTGTGTCAAACACGTTTATATGAATACAGTACACAAAACTTGATATAAATAGAAATTAGTTGCTGACAAAAGTTTTATGTGAACTAATTCTTAAGCATGGCAAGGTCCCTTCCTGAATATACATAGGTCACAATACTGGCTATTTATATTAGAGGGCTCAAACGATGTCGTGCTCATTTTTCGTCAAAATTATGTTATGCATAAATAAGTATCAAAGAGTTTTATAAGATGCTAAAATAATTCACAAGGTGGATGTATGGTTGTTGATAGAATGAAAATAAAATGGTTTGCGAGAAATCGTATGATGGTTTATTAAGACCGATAGCGTAAATGCCATAAGGGATGACAAAAAAAGTCATTTATGTGATGAAAAAATGGTTTCATAAGGTAAAGGATAAGGTAATTCATAAGTGTTAGTACGTAGCTTTTAAGATTTTGCAAAATGATTGAAAAAATATAGTATATAAGATATCAAGAAGGTATTTCATAAGATGAGGGAATTTAAAAAAATGATGATAAACCTTGTTTATAAGGTAATGACGAACTAGTCTTTAGTTTACAAAGTATTAGTTTGGTGGTTTACAAGTGATGGTAAATTTGTTTATAACACACAAGTGAAATAATTTATAAATGTTGACAAAAGTTTTATAAGGTGATGGTAAAACATTTTTTTTATAATACCCAAATAGGTTATTAGGTAACAGTAAAATGGTTTATGTGATGGTAAGAACATAGTTAATAAGGTGGTATCTTATTAGATGATAGTAAAATAGTCTATTACAACAGTAAAATAGTTTTCAAAGCGATAGTAAAACAATTTATAAAATGCGTATTTATAACCCGATAGTGAACTGATTTATTTATGATAGTAAGACAGATTATTACAATAGTGGAATTGTTTACAAGGCGACTGTGGAATAGTTTATAGAACTTTAGTTTACCGAACGATGGTAAAAACAGTTTGCCAATGATAGGAAAATGGTTTATAAAATGATAGTTTATTAATCGATAACCATGTAGTTTGTTAAATGGCATCGGCTTTGTTTATGAGACGACACTAAAATTGTTTATGAGATGATACCAAAATAGTTTCCAAAGGAATCACGTGACAGTTCATAATGTAATTGTAAGGAGTTTATGTTGAGGTAACAAATTGTTTATGAATGGATAACAAGATAGTTTTGAAAATTGACCCTGGAAATAGTTTATGAGGGATAGCTAAATAGTTTAGCGTGTGATAGTGATGTGTTTTGTAAAATCATGATGTTTTAGTAAGTGGTTTGCATGGATAATAGAGGGTTGAAATAAAATTGACGAAGTTTTCATAATACCATAATTTGATAGATAATTGGGTTCATTGTTTCTTCCCACCAAAAGACTACATGTTTTCTTAATAATAAAAAAAATCTCCAATACAAGCTAGTACATAAATCATGAAGCAAGGTATCTATGAGTGCCGTCCGAACTGACTGGTTACGAGCTCCTTGAGTTTCCTAAAGTCCTCTCGGTCCTGACGCTGGGACTCTTGAACCGCAGCCAACTGCTGCTCAATCTTAACACGAGCCTGTCTCTCATGGTTACGAGTAATCTTCTCGATTGCCTCTGTAGTCTTAATCCTAGCACGCAATGAAGCATTTTCTGCCTCAGCAATGTCTGCCCTAAATCTCAGAGCCGTCAGCTCCTCCTGTATGGGCACTCCTAATAAATGCTCTTGTATGCCTCGTATAGCCTCCCCGTGTTGGGCTTGTGTCCTCACAATGGCCGCTGCAGGAAAAGCAACTGCAGCGACAGGCTCTGGGTGAATGATATCTACCCGGATATCGATCGGGTCCCCAAGATTCTCCTCAGCAGAGACGGGAATAGTGGATGCAGCCATAACCTGCACAAGCAAAAGTTTATATAAATCGTCTTTATATGAAACCATGCAGGATGCGTGCAGTATGAAAGGTACACACGATGTATGATGATGCATGGTGAATGAATATGCACACATGGCAGTGATGAAAATGCGACATGGCGAAATGGAATGCATCATGGTATGAATGGATGATGGTATGAATGATTGGTGGTATACATGAATGATGTTATGAATGAATGATGGTATATATCATATAAGATAGATTAATGTTTAGGACATACAAGTTTATAGTATACTATGTCTTTAAGGACGTTTTAGTATTTATATAATAACTCTTATATAAACAAGTGTAAAATATACGCAAGGTAGGGTAGGTATATATACATGATAAGGTATGTACGTATATAAATTACGTAAGCATTTAGTATAATTAACAAATGCAACTCAATAGTGTATGTGTCCCGTGAAAAACTTTTGTATGATGCAATGTTTGAAAATGGTTATAGTCCAAGTAAAAACATTTGACCTGGTTCTCTATAACCTAGGCTCTTGATGCCAATCTGTAACACCCCCAAAATGGGTCGCAGCGGAATATGGGTTGGCGAGTGTTACTTCATAGATCAATAGCACGAGATATGAGAACGACCTCTATATGAGTCGTTTAAAATTGATACATTGGATTAAATAGACTTGTTTGTTACAATAGCCGAAGCTTAAATAGTTCATCCATGAAAAGTAAAGATTTTAAGACATAACAAATATTCCCAAAATGTAATGCATCCAAATCTTTATAGTAATGACTCCAAAATGATGACCACCAATGTATCCTTGTTTCTCGTACCTTATTGACCTGAGAAAAACATGCTTTAAAACGTCAACATAAAGTTGGTGAATTCACAGGTTTAGTAAATGTATAAAATAGGACCAGATATGAGAATGACCTCTATATGAGTCGTTTAAAATTGATACATTGGATTAAATAAACTTGTTTGTTACAATAGCCCGAAGCTTAAATTGTTCATCCATGAAAAGTAAAGATTTTAAGACATAACAAATATCCCCAAAGTGTAATGCACCCAAATCTTTATAGTAATGACTCCAAAATGGTGACCACCAATGTATCCTTGTTTCTCGTACCTTATTGACCTGAGAAAAACATGCTTTAAAACGTCAACATAAAGTTGGTGAATTCACAGGTTTAATAAATGTATAAAAATAGGACCAAAAGGTTTCCAATGTAAGACATGTAACACATACATTATCTCAAAAGTAATTACGAAGTGCACTAAGCTCATGACAACGAAGCTCGACATCTATGTATGCAAATTAATGCACATAATGTGCCCGTGTAGATGTTCAAACCCGCAACATCCAAATTGTTCCGACATGTATACATTCGTTGTTTCAGTACATTCGAAACTGATGAGCGCTACTCACCCGAACGGGGATGTCAATCCCAAATAGATCTATTCATAACATTCGCGCTCGCTAACTAGCGATTGACAGTTCATGATAGTGGGAAATAGTGGGTTTTAGCTACTTAGGCCAACTCGTACTTGTTTAAAAGGGTACTTGCGTCCAAATGTAAAACGATGCATGTTTCTCACCCCAAAGTTGTAAAACAATATAATTGTATAAAAGCGGGGCCATGAACTCACCGTAAGTGAATGATTGATTATCTAAATCAAGTAAATGAATCGTCTCGGCAATCCGAATGCATCCCAATTAATTATGGTTGTATAAGTAATCGTCTCGTCTCGGCAATCCATGTTATATAGTCACACCACCACCTATTAGTTTTTATTAACCCTCTAAAAGTTTAACTAATAATTAACCCGTACTTTGTTAAATAAAAGCATATGTACTTGTACCCGTAAAGAAAATGTTATTTTTACTCACTAATGTATCATTTGTAAAAATATATGATTTAATGTTTATGTTGATTAAAATATGATATTTCATTATTAATTTGATTGTTTTATAAAAATAATGTATTAAAACAAAAATAGTGCGCGCAATTTTTAAAACCTCATATCTTTATCGTTTTGACTCCGTTTTATACGTTTCTTATGTCCACGACTTCGTATTGAGAAAACCTATCAAAATATCATATTTATAAAAATTAAACCTCTGATGAACAGTAACTTTTACTGTTTACATTCATTTTAATAAAACGTTTTTATAGAATTAATTATATGTAACTTGTTTAAATCATAACTCGTTCATTTTAATTCCGTTTCTCGAGTTTCTTACGCCCTTGGATTCGTCATGAAAAGTACTAGGTTTACAAAATATTTATTTTTATAGTTCAAATCCGAAACAGTAGGTATGTGTATAAAATAACTTTTATAAAATAACTTTTATGCGTTTAATTAACGTAAACTTGTAAATGTCATATCTTTTTCGTTATAAATCCGTTTTTCAAGTTCCTTACATGCTCACGATCCTTGTGAGGAGTACTATTTTAATAAAATATAAAATGTATAAGTTAAATGTCGAATTCCAACAGTAGGTTTATAAAAGTTAATTAGGGTTTTTGATTAATAAAGTAAGTTTTTATAATTACTTTTATTTAGGAACCTTGCACCATTATTTTACCAAGTTTTCTAATATATGTCATACATATATAAGTCCTCTAATAGTCCATGACACTTGTTCAAATGAAATCCATATCCTTGTGATCTTTTGATACATGAGTTTGTAAATAAACTTTCAACATCATTTAATTTGTAAATCATTCACATAATTTATTTAACACTTTTATTAAGCATGTTCCTTTATTTCAAGTATCATTTTACTACATACAACATAAAATTCGAATTTAGTAAGGTCTTAAATACCTTATATAACACATAAATAATTCTAGGTGGTGACTAACATATACAACAAGTATGTATATAAAAGATAATGAATGAATGAATATTAAATACTTTAAATAGATCTTAAAGTAGATGTGTAGGATGAAGAACACAAGATATAAACCACTTTATATAACTTAAAAATAAATCTAGGTGGTGATTAACTTATGCAACAAGTATGTATACAATAGAAAATAAATGAATGAGAATCCAAGCTTCCCAACACCTTGAGTAGTCTTAGGTAACCTTAGAATGAACACTTGAATGCTTGGAATACCTTGGATGCAAAAATTAAATGAAACCCTAATAATTAATTTTGTGCCGTGGGTTTAGAGTCCAAAAAGAGAGAGAGTTTGCTTTGATTTTTCTTGTTTAGGGAGTGTAAATGTTTACTAGATACTTGCCTTGCTTTATATAGTACTTAGGAAACCCTAAACTACTTCAAATGGAAACCATGGGAGCAAATGGTTTGAGTACAAGTTGTAAGAAAGCCTCTCCTCCTCCCTAGGCAAGGATTCGGCAAAAGAGGGGTTTAGGGTACATAGATTGGACAATTACTAGTAACTTGGGTCCAAGTACAACTTTGTGTAAGAAATCACATGTATAGGAAATGAATTAATGAAAGTGTTGTATTTATTTCTTGTGTAATTGTCTCATATCCGGTTTTAAGATGATATAAGTGAGAAAAATAATTAAATTTTGAGTATTGGGTATAAATGTGGGTATTTGTTTGAGTGTAGATGGGTAAAGGTGCTTCCGGGTACGACCGAATGTAATTTATTGCGAAACGTAAGCGTTTTACGTAACCAACAAAAATAAATTATGAAAAGTTATAAATTATACTCCTAATAATCATATAACACTTGCTTGATGTAAACTTTAATTTGTTTGATGTCCGTTTACATTGAACGTTGATTTTTAGTTTACGCGATTTAACTATAAGATAATAATTAAAAGCGAACGCGTAAAACTCTAAAAATAAATAATGGAATTTATTAAAGTTGTAAATAACCTGAAAATGAGAAATGTTACACTATCCATGTCGATTTTGATGAGCTGGTGGCAATGGCTTCTGAACAACTCGGTTCAAGACCCGGACTTCAAATTATGACTCTTGCAATATCCAGTTCAGGACTCGTTACAAACCCTATTCCTCAGCAACCTTGCAATCCACCAATACGAGATGATTGGGATCGTTTGTTCTAACATATATTCGATGAATACTTTAATCCTCCAATAATTGCTGTCTCTCCAGTTTCAGTCGCTGCTGCACAAAGAGTTGTTGATTTAGCCGATTCACCTGTGTTTACGTCAATTGACCAAGATGATCCATCAACAAGTATCCCATCAACACAAGAACAAGAACATTCTCTAATTATTTCTCAAGGTTTTGAAGAGTCACCAAAAACACCACATTTTCATGATGATCCACTTCACGAATCTCTTTATGAAGACTCGACTTCTCAAGGATCGTCATCTAATATGAGACCAATCCATACTTCATTTGAATCACTTGGTAGATGGACTAAGGATCAATATATAGCAAATGTAATCGGAGATCCTTCTCGTTCTGTCTCCACCAGAAAGCAACTATAGACTGATGCCATGTGGTGTTATTTTGATGCCTTCCTAACTTCAGTCAAACCAAAGAACTTCAAACAAGAAATGATTAAACCATTATGGATCGATGCAATACAAGAAGAAACTCATGAATTTAAAAGGCTACAAGTTTGGGAATTGGTGTCGTGTCCAGACAAAGTGATGTTGATCAAACTTAAATGGATTTACAAGATCAAGACTGACGAATTTGGTGAGGTACTAAAGAATAAGGCAAGACTAGTTGCTCTGGGATTCAAGCAAGAGGAGGGTATCGATTTCGAGGAATCATTTGCATCAGTTGCTAGAATAAAGGCCATCCGTATCTTCGTAGCAAATGCAGCCAACAAGAATATAAAGATTTTCCAAATGGATGTAAGAACTGATTTCTTAAATGGCGAGCTCAAAGGGGAGGTCTACGTTTCTCAACCAGAAGGATTTGTAGATCAAGATAACCCATCACATGTGTATAAGCTCAAAAAGGCCCTGTACGGTCTCAAGCAAGCACCACGTGCATGGTACGACATGCTGTCAAGTTTCCTCATTTCACAACATTTCTCCAAAGGTATAGTTGATCTGACGCTCTTCATACAGAAAACAGGGTACGACTTATTATTGGTATAAATTTATGTTGACGATATTATATTTGCATCCACTAATACTGCTTTGTGTAATGAGTTTCTAATCTTATGACCACTAAGTTCAAGATGTCGATGATGGGGCAAATGTCATTCTTTTTAGGATTATAAATTTCACAAAGTCCCAGAGGCATCTTTATTAACCAATCTAAATATGCTTCTGAAATTGTTAAGAAAATATGGTAGCCTATCTAACTGAGTCTGTTCGACACACCCATTGGTGAAAGAATAAAATGGATGAAGCTCTACAAGGGACACTAGTTGATGCTACACTTTATCGTGGCATGATTAGATCCTTTATGTATCTTACATCTAGTAGACCTGACCTTATCTATGCAGTCCACTTATGTGCTTGATATCAGGCAAAGCCTACCGAAAAGCACTTACAAGCGGTGAAAAGGATCTTTCGATAACCTTAAAGGAAAAAAAATAAATAAAATAAAAAAAAAAAAAAAAAAAAAAAAAAAAAAAAAAAAAAAAAAAAAAAAAAAAAAAAAAAAAAAAAAAAAAAAAAAAAAAAAACAAAAAAAAAAAAAAAAAAAAAAAAACAAAAAAAAAAAAAAAAAAAAAAAAAAAAAAAAAAAAAAAAAAAAAACAAAAAAAAAAAAAAAAAAAAAAAAAAAAAAAAATAAAAAAAAAAAAAAAAAAAAAAAAAAAAAAAAAAAAAAAAAAACAAAAAACAAAAAAAAAACAAAAAAAAAAAAAAAAAAAAAAAAAAAAAAAAAAAAACCATATCAAGGGTCTTGGTACTCGAAGGATTAACTCTGTGTGTTTGTGTGTGTGTGCTCTGGTGCTATACCGCTGGATGATGTGTGTGTCGTGTGTGTTGTGTGTTGTGTAATGTTAAAGTATAACGACTGTAACATCGCACGTTGTTGGTGTTTGAGCAGATCCCCGCACAAACAAGTAGTTAAGTGTTCATCACAAGTCCATAGTGAAGCAAACATAATGCTACCTGCCTTTGTATGACAGATAGCTGTGTCTCAAACTAAGCGTGTGTTGAGAACACTATGTGTCTATGAATTCACCACTTAATTATCCGCCCCGTTGTTGTGTGCTCAAATCCTATGGAGCAGACAGTCTAATTAGCCTCTAAACAACAACACAAACCACTCCGTAGTTGTAAGCGCTAGTCTCCAGATCGATATAATCGCTGTTTCGTGAATATCAGGTGATGTAAGTGCATAATAAATTGATTAACAATTGTGAGCTGTACCCTCATCTCCATCTTCTGACCTATCTAAGAGCTCATTCGAGCAAGTCGTCCAACCTGCTTGTCCTAATTCACGACTAGACAACTCTAGTTCCGCCACAAGCATCGCACACCGAACCATATCTAGCCACCACATCTCTAGACCCCTGTCAGCGCCCCTGAGGATTACAATCTCTCACTAAAAGCCAGCAAGCCCACCATCTCCGCTCGCGCTCGAATGGTCTATTGTTGGAACTCACTACTTGTTCGGACAGCAATACAACTGGGATGACTTCTTTAACAAACCTTGCCAAGAGAAAGATTCAATTTCTTGATCGAGAAGCTAGGTATGAGAAGCATGTCTCCGGAAACACTAAAACGTCTAACAGAGGAAAATGACGAGTAAAGGTGGTTACTCATGGTATATCCTGTATCATAAGAAAACATAAAAACACAAAAATATTTTTCGTTTATATAAAGTTTTCAAAAAGAAAAGAAAAAATTAAAAAATTAGAAAAATATAAAAAATATGTATCTTGGCCATGTCTTCTGAAATCGATAAAACATTTTGGCTTAGAAATGTCATTTAACAATGATACGAGGCTGTAAATGAAGTTTGAGCAGAAGTTCAAAAGCTTTTAAAACATGCCAAAAATGGCTTGCTATTATTTTAAATAGCAACCCGGTCATCAATTTCAAGGCAAGTATTTCAAAAAGAAAACTTGACCTCTTAATGGGAACTTATTCTCGGGCATGGTCTGCTTTATGACCATGCAAAGGCTTGTGATTACTTTGCATCACAACCCGTGCTTCCTATATCCTATAAGTGTACGTGTCAGTGCGCTTATGTGTGTAAATAAGAGAAATCTTATTTAATTGGTGTTGGATTTTCAAAATAAACATTAGTTCATCAGAAAATGATTTTCAAGTACATTTGACTACTCAAACAACGACTATAGCTCTTCAAATAGAAAACGGGTCATTGTTTGAGGGGGAGAAAATGTCAAATATCTTCTTTATAAAATCAGTTTGTAATAAAGGAAAAGGTTTTAAACAATAACGGGTTAACAATTAAAGGGGAGTTAATTAAGTTTAGCTTATGTGAGCCTTAATTGTTATGTGTTTATACCTTTAGGGAGTATATGTGCAAATATAAGTTTCTAGGTATGCTAGTTAAAAACATTAGGGACTATTTGTGCAAATATATGTGCAAATCAGTTTGTTTTAATCCCACCCACCCCACCCTGTCCTTTTACACACACAAACACACACACTTAGAAAAAAAATTCCCTCCCTTTACCCATTCGAAAATCGCCGTCAATTGCTCTCTATTTCAAGAGGTTATCATTCAAAAGGTATAACTAGAAACTCGTTCCTCACACTCTAAACAACACATCTCTCAAATGAATTAAGTTTTTATATGGATTTGATCTCGAAAACCCTAAAAATCGAATTAGGGTTCATCAAAATCAAGACTGGGTAAAAATCTAAATTGAGTGAAGGGTTTTGGTTGTTTTGGAGTGTAGAACACTCAATTAAAATAGTTTTGTGATTAGTGATCATACGAATGTGTTCTTGATAATTCTTAGTTGCAAAAATTTAGGTTTTTGGGAGTTAGTGAAATATGCTTGTAGGTTTTGTGCTAGGATGTTTGTATCCTCTTCCCTAAATGTGTTTGAGCCATAAAAGTTGTTGATTATATGGCTTAATGTTGATTACAACTGCTCCTAAGTGTTATACATATCTTGTGTATGCTATTTAAACACTTCTTGAATTATAAAAATCATGTTTGTAACAAATTATGTTTGGAGGCAAGTTATCAAATGCCTGTGTGAGGCGAGTTAACAACGCCCTCAGAAGGCGAGTTAACAACTCATTTCAGAAGGCGACTTAACAACACTCCCTTACAAGGCGAGTTATCAACTCCCTTCACGAGGCGAGTTAACAACGTCCTGTGAAAGGCGAATTAACAACTATGCCTCACCAGGCGATTTAATAAATCCCTTTATGAGGCGAATTAACAACAAACTATATGAGGTGAGTTAACAACACCCTTTAGGAGGCGAGTTAACAACTGGATTAAAGAGGCGAATTAACAACATGATTAATGAGGTGAGTTAACAATACCACTTAGGAGGCCATTTAACAATCCTCAATACGAGGTGATTTAGCAATGGTTTTAAGGAATTTTAAGATTGAATTTTTTTGAAGGCAATTTTCAACATATATTAGGTAGCTAATTAAAATTGGTTAATTAGGCAATCTAATCAAGTTAAGTAGGCTATATAACAAGGCTCAACAACGATATCTGAACATGTCTTGGGTTACCTTATTCTCTACATGTTAGTTTGAATAGGATTCCCAAAAACACTAATTTAGTTGTCTTAATGCCTTTCATGTTATGCCTAATTAAGTTGCCCTTCGGATGATTAGATCTTATTCAATTATGCTAAATGCCTTAATGAGCCTAATCATTAGAATAATATCACAACATGGATCAAGCTTAAGTATTCAAAGGGCCTTATATTGTTCCATATATAGAAAACCCTTGATGATGCTCTTGTTGCCCATGCTGACCGTCTTGAGTTTGGGAAATGCAACATGAGACTCAAGACTGACATAAAGCCAAAAGAAGCTACATTTCAAGTGGTGCTGGATGCTCTTGCTCTCACTCAATTCTACCATGCATTCCTAATCACTGCAGATGTTCCTGCTATTTACATGCAATAGTTTTGGGCTACAGTTTCTGTTCATAGGACATCAATTAGATTCACTATTAATAAGAAGAAAGTCTCTCTCGATGTTGATATATTCAGAGACATTCCCTAGTTTTATCCTGAAAATCTAGGACAAGTCTCTGAAGACCTCCTACTGGAACAAGACATTCTCTCTTTCATCAGAGATATTGGGCACACTGGAGACATCACCTATCTCACTGATGTGAATGTTGAATACTTGCATCAACCATAGAGAGCATTTGCTACTGTCATCAACAAGTGCTTAAGTGGTAAAGAAATTGGAATGGACAAGATTCGTCTGTCCCGTGCTTAAATTCTTTGAGGTATGTTCCGTAAGAAGAATATTAATTATGTGTATCATTGATTACTTCATGTCAAAGGATTCGTCTATTTTAAGGAGAAACAAGATGTTTGGCACACTGATCGAGATGATACCCTGTTTACTTCTATGAGATGTATCTCCAGACATGAAGATACTCAGGTATATGGTACCATTCTTCTAACAAAATTAACAAATCAAGCAATGTTGGAATCCAAAGCTTACCAGACATACTATGCTTTTGCTTCTGGAGAAAAGGCTCCAAAACTAAAGTACATTCGAAAGAAAGCTGATTTTGACACATCTCTCAAGAAGAAGCCTGTTCAAGCTACTAAAGGTACCAGACTCAAGTCAAAAGCTAAGGTGGCTAAACCTGACAAGAAGAAGCGGCTTGCAAAGAAGACAAAAGCAAAAGGTTTAGCTGTATTATCTGAAGTTTCATTAACTGAAGCTGAACAAATTAAGCTGGATACCAAGAGAAGCAAGAAATACTTTCACGTATCACATGCAAGTGGCTCAGGTGATGGAGTTGACACTCAGTCAAAGGTTCATGATGAGCAACAATAAAAGACTTCTGGTAGAAATGAAGGAACTGGTACTATACCAAGGGTTCCCGATGTACCTCCATACAAATCTAAAAGTGATAAAGAGTCTTGGGTAGATAGTGAAGACAAAGATAATAATGATGATGATGGTGATAGTGATGATCATGATGATGACAGTAATGATGAAAGAATAGAGTCTGATAGAGATGAGATTCCTGATCCGAAACTGACTAATGTCGATCAGACAGAACATGAAGAAGAAGAATATGATGAAGAATTCTATAAAGAAGAAGAAGAAGAAGAAGAGGATGTTGATGATAGAGTTCATACTCCTTCAGACTATGAACTCACTGATGATGAAAAGCTCAATGACGAAGAAACAATTGATGACGAAGAAGATGATGAGGTTACAAAGGAGCTATATGATGATGTTAATGTAAATTTAGGAAATGAAGATACTAATATGACCATTGCTGATCAAGGTGCCTCAGATCAACAAAATGTTTCTCAAGAATTAGGATTTGAGCAAGTAGAGGAAGATGCTTATGTAACACTTACACCTGTAATTGACATACAGAAGACTGGAGATCCAACACAAAGCTCTTCTGTTTCATCTGACTTTATAAGCAAGCTCTTAAGTCTTGATAATCCGTCTCCCGCTGACAATGAGATTGCCTCTTTGATGGACACAATAGCTCAACATGCAACAGTTGTTCCTAAAATCATATCAAGCTTCACTATAATTGTTCCTCCACCACCTCCTTTCCTTCATCCTCTACAACAAGAAGCAACACCAACACCTACACCAACAACTTTTACAACAACAACTTCCACAAATCCAACAGCGACTTTACTAAAAATTCCTAACTTTTCATCTGTATTCAAGTTTGATCAAAGGGTATCCGCATTAAAATCTGAAATGTATGAGTTAAAGCAAAAAAATCAATTTGCTGAAGCTATCTCTTCAATTCCGGGCATTGTTGATAAGTACCTTGCTTCCAAGATAAAAGAAGCAGTGGATGTGGCTGTTCAATTACAAGCAAACAAGCTCGAAGAAGAAGCTTAAGCCGAGAATCAAGAATTTCTCAATCAGGTAGACTCGACCATGAAGACTGTTGGGATTCTTGATTTGATGAGACAAAATGAATAAAAGAATGAAACAAAAGGACTTAAACACAAAGGAGGAATTCTACAAAAGATGAAGATTTCAGAAGATCTCCTTAAAGAAGGAAACAAGATCAACATTGATGACTTGCTTAAAAAGATAAAGATTAAGTTATTAATACTATTAAATAGCATTAATTATTGATAGGAAATAATTAATATTGATTGATGATACTTTAATAGTTTCCTAATTTAATTATGATTTCCTTTGTAAACCTAAATATCTCTAGTATATAAAGAGACATTAGGTCATAGGTTTTAGCATCCACAAAAGTGTGTGTGTGTACACAAAAAGATGTAGACGTCTAGAGTGTTGGTGTAGCCCCAAGGATCTTTGATCCTTGTTAGATTGTAACCGTTCTAGAGTTGATCATCTAGAATTGGGGCTTGATGGAAACGTATGGTAATAAAACCTTATTGAATATCTTTCTTCTTATTCCGCTTTGTTTTTATAACTTATGAATATTGATATTATCCTAGATAAAGGTCTAAACAACCTGAGCTTAAACGATCCAACGATCTTTAGGTTTCCACAAAAACCACAGTGAATAGTGCAAGACCAATGATAAATGTTTTTAATAAAGCACATTCAACTGTTAGAAGGCCCATTAACAACAAAACAACAACTAAAAACAGTAATTTTAATTAGAGGGTTAATACTGTTAAGGATAAAAATATTAATACTGCTAGACCAAAAGCAGTAGTTAATATTGCTAGGCTAAAAGTAGTACTTAATGCTTTTAAGGGAATCCAGGTTAATGCTGTTAAGGCCTCAACTTGTTGGATTTGGAAACCAAAGACTAAAGTAATATATCATTCATTAGTGTTTACAAGAACTTCAAGATTGCTCGTTATTGTTTGTCACTACCCTTTTGATGATATGATGGTTTTTCGTTGCACATCTGTACAGCAACAAAACATGCATGCTTATTGGAGCTTCAAGGAATATAAAACAGTACAAATATTGATTGCTGTGATCAACAAGAAGAACAAAAAAAGTAGTTTTTCTTCTCATTTCTAAAATGAAGGGTTCTACTGTTCGTAATATAGGGCAGTTTATAAAAGTAATTGTTCTTGATGTTAGTACTGCTACCAAGTAATAGATATTAATACTGTTTGTGATTGCGGAATAATGGTACTGTTTCACTGTTGGTGCTTTGAAAATTTGGTACTGGTTCGATAAGAAAAAAGGTTACTACTGTATAAGTTATATGTTTGTACTGCCTTTTGTTGTCTGAGAAAACGAGAGTTTGTACTGCTAAGGTTCCAAGAAGTAGTTTAATATGCTAGTCGTTTGCGATTAACTCAGATAACACACAGCAAAGGATGTCGGACAGAACTGACAGTTTCTTGAAGTACTTGGTTTTTGGATGGATTTGGATCTCAAATAGAACTATTTTTCAAATAGTTTATTCTTATTGATTTATGGCTCGTATTTTTTGGTGATTTATTGATAGAAGTAGATTACCGGAGAAGATTGATTTATCACTTTATTTTAACGATGAAGTAAATTTTATTGGAGTGGGATCTTATCATAGAATCTTTTATCCATGGAGATAACATTGTTCCGTAGCTTTTCATGATTTTATTGATAAAGACTTGATTGATCTAGTTTTACCTGATGTAAGGAGGTACGTTGTAGTACTCACAAGTATTTACTATCACTTAAAGGAGTTACGTTATTATGCTTAGTGTCTATAATAATGAGATTTTAATCAGAGATCGGGACTACACCGGAGAATAAGTGTGAGTTCTTATATCATATATTAGTGCAAGACATAAGACACAAGTTTGGGTTATTCTACTACAGCATCAAATTCGTTATACTCTATTTTCTTCATCAGTGATCACTACATAGAGGCCTATCAATTTTCGATTAAACCTGTATTTGGGTCAAATATGTGGAAAAGGACAAATGATGTTCCACCTTTACCACCACTTGTAAGAAGGTTGCCTGGTAGACCTCAAAAAGCTATAATTAAAGTCCCTTATGAAAGTAGTGGTAGTCATACCAGTAAGGTGGGTAGGACTATGACTTGCATAAATTGTTGGCAAAAGGGTCATAATAGGGCAACATATACGGCAGACCCAGTACCTAAACCTACTGTTGATTGTGCATCTAGGGGCAGGGGTAGAGGTAGATGTGGAATTGGAAATGAAGCCAGTGGTAGTGGAATGGGTGGCATTGGTGAAGCTAGTGGTGGAGGTAGAGGAGGTGTTGGGAATTATATTTGAGTTGATAAGACAAAACAAGAATGAAACAAGAAGGACTTAAAAGACAAAGGAGGAATTCTTCAAAAGATTTAAGATTTCAGAAGATCTCCTTAAAGAAGGAAACAAGAACAACATTGATGACTTGCTTAAAAGGATAAAGACAAGTTATTAATGCTATTAATTGTTGATAGGAAAGAATTAATGTTGATTGATGATACTTTAATAGTTTCCTAATTTAATTATGATTTCCTTTGTAAACCTAAATATCTCTAGTATATAAAGAGACATTAGGTCATAGGTTTTAGCATCCACAAAAGTGTGTGTGTGTTTACACAAAAAGATGTAGACGTCTAGAGTGTTGGTGTAGCCCTAAGGATCTTTGATCCCTGTTAGATTGTAACCGTTCAGGATATAGACAAGCAACTTTATCAGAGGAGGTTAATGCGGAATCTAAAGATGTTTGTTGGTGGAAGGATATACGAGAAAGATCTTAGGCTTCTGGAAAAAATAATATGACTTCATCATACTCTGTCTCAACACATTTCAGGTCATTTTCTCGTATATAATCCAACTTATGAATATGTATATATGTTGTGTAGACTTATAAAGTACGCATATATAGTGTTTGAGTATGAATTTTCAAGAATTTCTTAGTAATTTTTTTTCAAATTATCATACTCAAACACCATATAATACCCTCATAATTTGAGGGGGAGCATTAAAAATATGTTCATATTGTGGCTTGTTAATAATTGGACATTCTTTCCCCGAAAGCAGTTATATTTGAATCAATTGATATCTAAAATATCAAGAGATTTAATATTTTTGATAAGGGGAGAAAATATGATTAAAATATAGGGCTAATAATGTGATTTTTAAGATCTCAAGTATACGCTATCCCACATATGTGCTAAACTCTTTCGATTAATCGATGCATATATGAAGGGGGAGCAAATGGTTACGTGATTAGCTGAAATGTGGAAATACCAAAGACCGACCATTTAAAATACTGCATTAGAGTTATAAGGTGGTTAAGTTTAGGTATTCATTCCTATGATTCAGCTAGAACCGGAGGGATCTATCCAGGGATATTCCACTAGATAGTGTAGTAGTCCTTAGGTATAAAAAAAGGAGTAAACGTGAGAATAAGGGAAGAGTGCCAACTGAGATGGAGCTAGTACTAGAACAAACCCAACAAGGTACTAGTTATGAAGTCTCGGTAAGCGATGAAGGGGTTGAAGAATTATAAAGAAATGTTAAGATAAAGGGTGAAAAGAAATAAACCCTCCTTACACTTAGGCAAAAACCGGGTCAATACATCTACTGTCGAGAATCACAAAGATGATTGCTGACATTGAAGTTTGACATCATGGACCTAGTGATGCAATGCACAACCCTTCCTAGCCACTCAGAATCTCTCAAAAGATTTTTGTTTCATTTCTCACGAAGATTACACACATTTCTATCAACTTTCTCACTCTGAGTTAGTTGGTATTTAAAAGGTGGCAGTCTGCTCCAGCCTCCGATCACTAAAACTAAAATGCACTATTAAGTCTAGATCTAAAAGAAATCATCTATAAATCTCATTGGGACACTTGTCAAAATTATGCTTTAAAGACTATCTAATAACATACATGAAGAGGGGAAGAGAGGTGGTTTTAAAGAGAGAGTGGTTGGATGAACACTTTAGAGAGAGAAAGTAAACATAAGAGAGAAATGCATTAAGTGAGTGAAAAATAATGAGCAACCAACACCCTCTCTAAGGCATGGAGAGGGTATTTATACTACCATAGTGGCCGGCCATGGAGAGCTTGTGGGCTTTCCATGGGCCTTTTGGCCCAATTAGATTTCTAACATTACTTTTATCTAACTACGGGCTTTGACTAACTATTATTGGAAGTGACCGAGACTTTTCGTATTCCTAACAATCTCTCCCTCAGGGAGGTCACTCCAATTTACAAAAACTTAATCCTAGCATACTATGCTTTGACTTTAGTCTTGAGCTCGTAGTCTTCTTTTCTTTATCTTTTTCTTGTGAATATGGTGTAGTGATCATTGACTTTAAGCTTGAGCTTGTTCCTTTAACTTGACTTGTATGTGAAAATGTGGTCTTGAACACCTTGAGATCATCAACCAAGCATAATCTCATTTCTCCATCTTGTAAGATTTTCCATCTTGTGAACTTGTGACTTTAGGACCGACATGCTCATACCTTTCTTGATTTGATTTCTTGAAAAGCTTTAATAATGCATCTTTCTTGAAGTTCTTTAACTTTAACACTTCATCACTTCAAGAAGGACGTACGGTATCAGAGTAGCGAAAGTCTTTAAACATGTACTTGAGCTTTCATGTTGTCTTTATATTTGTCGGTCGGGTATGAGCATGCGGCTATGAATATGTGAGTCAGCTGGAACCAGGTACCTTCACCTCCATCTTTAAGTATCCTGCATTAAAACAGTTAGCAATAAAGCGAGGGGGCGAATATGGCTTTGCCATTCGCCCATGTTTGGTTAGAGTAACCTTCAAATCCATGAGGATTGACCTGTAATTAGGTAGATTCAATTTAAGAAGAATCTCCTTGACAGGATTTCCAGATGAAGTATCGAATATTTCTAACACATATGTATTAGATTCATTAAACTCAACATATTATCATTACCGGAATGTCTCAAAGTAGACAACACGATAAGAGTAAACCAGCGAGTTATTATCTCGCCGATTGAAATAAAAATTAATTTGAAAAATCAATCGACGTGTCACTTGCTAAAGTGGGTTTGTGACACATCAAGAGTGCCAATCATTTCAAAAATTCATCATCAACCGTCAATTCATTTACTAGAACATGTTTGATTCATTTTAGAATCGCACCATCATTTATTTCCAGTTGTCACAAGTTTGATTCATTTGAATCGCACAAGTCACCTACCAAGAGCTTGTTTGATGTTGGCTCAAGCAGGACTTCCATCATCATTGTGAATACTTTAGTATCACTCTGATGTTCTAGCAAAATCGCAAGGATAATGCGTAGGACTCTTAGATTATTACTTGTTTTCACAGTGTGTGAACAATAAATATATATGAACAGTGTCCTAGTGAGATTTATGGATGATCTCTTTTGGATCTAGACTCAATAGTGCACTTTGGTTTTAGTGATCGGAGGCTAGAGCAGACTGCCACCTTTTCAATACCAACTAACTCGGAGTGAGAAAGTTGATAAAAATGCGTGTAATCTCTGTGAGAAATGAAAAAAAAATCTTTTGAGAGATTCTGAGTGGCTAGGGAGGGTTATGCATTGCATCACTGGGTCCATGATGTCAGTCTTCAATGTCAACAATCATCTTTGTGATTCTTGACAACAAATGTATTGACTCGGTTTCTTCCTAAGTGTAAGGAGAGCTTCTTTCTTTTCACCCTTTATCTTAACTTTTCTTTTTAATTCTTTAACCCCTTTAGCTCTTACCGAGACTTCATAACTAGTACCTTGTTGGGTTTGTTCCAGTACTAGCTCCATCTTAGTTGGCACTTTTCCTTTATTCTCACATTTAATCCTTTTTTCATACCTAAGGACTACTACACTATCTAGTGGAATATCCCTGGGTAGATCCCTCCGATTCTGGCTGGATCATGGGAATAAATACCTAACCTTAACCACCTTATAACTCCAATACAATAAATTATATGGTCGGTCTTTGGTATCTGCTAATATTTCCTGCCAAACACGTACCAATATTGCTCCCCCTTTATATGTGCATTGATTAATCGAAAGAGTTTAACACATATATGGGATAGCGTACACTTGAGATCTTGAAAATCACATCTTTAGCCATATATTTTAATCACATTTTCTCCCCTTATAAAAATATTAAATCTCTTAATATTTTGGATATCAATTGATTCAAATATAACTGCTTTCGGGGAAAAAATGTCCAATTATTAACAAGCCATATTTGGAACATTTTTAAATGCCCCCCTCCCCCCTCAAATTATGAGGGTATTGTATGGTGTTTGAGTATAGTTTAATTGAATTTTTGAATTTTATCTAAGAAGTTACTTGATATATTCATACTCAATACACTATATATGCTAATTTTTTAAGTCTACACAACACATTTATATCTTTTTTTTTTTTAAAAACAAGATTATTATTTACGAGGTTTGACCCTGAATGATGAGAACATCAATGATAGAATCATATGGTCTTTGTAGCGGGCCGTAGTCTTTTCCCCGAAGTCTCCTCTTAAGAAATAGTTCTAGCGTTCCCCTAAATCAGCAATCCTTCTTGAGTACGATTTCAAAATTTCCTGCAAGCCGCCTCAAGCAGTCTTGATGTAAAAAGCCCAAATATACAAAGTATACAATTAATTCGAAACCGTAACACCAAAGTCAATTAAGTCTCGAATGTCCAAATTTCTCCTTTCACAATAGCGATGATATAAATTGAAACACCAAAGTCAACTAAGTCTCGGATGTCATAAATATTCCCTCTAAGTAGTCGAAATGAAAACACCTAAGTCAACTAAGTCCCAAATGTAGTCATTTCTTTCTGTAGAATACAGACTAACTTAAGGAATCATCATACTTATCAAACCTATGTGCACCTCTTTTGTCAACTAATTCTACTCCCTTTTAAAAAAATAAGCTTAGTGATTAACCATTTGAGGAAGCATTTATTGAATTAGTAACCAATCTTCTCACGCTTAGAATAATACTTCTTACAACACTTCCCCCTAGTATTTTAAATGATGCATACTTAACATAACAAGATATCTCTTCCCCCCATGTGGATGAAATAGTGCACCAAAAAGTAACAAGTTAAAACACTGATTTTCTCTGCGGTTATGACATTCGTTTTCCCAGAATGACCTAAAATTAAAGAAGGCTATGGATAATATTACGTGTACTTGTTATCTTTCTTGTATATCTATTCCTTTCCCCTTGTTGGTTTCGATACCTTGAAATCAGCAAAACTTAGTACACAAATATACTAGAGATCGTGTTCGAAGAATTGATAAGCTTAAATCTATCCCGTGAGAATCAACTAAGTCTTAAAATGCAAATAAGTCCCTAAAGTTTGAAACAAAGGACATCTAAAGCTCTTGTAGTTAATATAAATTAACTCCCCTTAAAAATGTTATCTGTTATTATCCAAAACTTTATCTGTTTATTCCGTGATTGATTTTGAATGACCGTTTTAAAAGATTATTTAATGACATATTCTCCCCATCAAATAATAACCTGTTTTCTATTTAAAGAGTTGTTTTCATTGTTTGAGTGGTCGCATTGTCTTTGAAAATCTTTTTGTGATTACTAAAAACACTGATTCATTATGAAGATAATTTTTTACCAATAAAAATAAGATTTCTCTTATTTTGACAAATAAATGCACTGACACGTACACTTATTGTATATAGGAAGCACGGGTTGTGTTGCAAAGTAAACACAAGCCTTTGCATGGTCATAAAGTAGACCATGCCCGAGAATAAATTCCCGTTATGAGGTTAAGTTTTCTTTTTGAAATACTTGCCTTTAAGATGATGACCGGGTTGCTATCAAAAATAATAGCAAGCCATTTTTGGCATGTTTTGAAAACTTTTGAACTTTTGCTCGAACTTCATTTACAGCCTCGTATCATTATTAAATGACATTTCTAAGACCGTAAATGTTATCGATTTTCAGAAGACATGCCATTATTACCTCTTTTTATATTTTTCTCATTTTTTAATTTTTTCTTTGGTTTTAAAGATTTTATATTTTTGTATTTTGTTTTTATAAAGGTTTTCTGAAAATGAAAAATCTTTTTGGTTTTTCTGGTTTTTAATATATATACATATTATATACAGGATATTTGAATAGGTACCACCACTATTCTTCAGCTTCATCTGCCAATTGTTTCAGGGTCTCCGGCGTAAAACTTCGCATTCCCAGCTTGTTGATAAGAAATTCAATTCTTTCTCTGCCAAGGGCTTTAGTGAAGATGTCCGCTAGCTGATACTCCGTATTGACAAAGTAAAGCTCTACTACTCCGTTCTCAACTTGCTCTTTTATGAAGTGGAATCTGATGTCAATATGTTTTGATCGAGAATGTTGAACATTGTTGCAGCATAAGGCAATAGCGCTTTTGTTATCACAGTACATTGGAATTTTATTGAATCCAAGGCCATAGTCGGTAAGCTGTGATCTCATCCAAAGGACTTGAGCACAACAGCCAGACAAGGCTATATATTCAGCTTCCGTACTGGATATCGCAGCGCTTTTCTGCCTTTTTGATGACCAGCTAACAAGTCTGTCTCCCAATAATTGCATACATCCAGATGTACTTCGTCTAGTATCTTGGCAACCCGCATGATCAGCGTCTGCATAAGCTGTTAGAGCAATAGAAGAATCCTTTGGATACCAGAGTCCCCTATTAATGGTTCCTCTTAGGTATTTAAAGATTCTTTTTATAGCATGTAAGTGCTTTTTGGTAGGCTTTGCCTGATACCGGGCACACATGCATACAACAAATGTAAGGTCTGGTCTACTAGCTGTGAGATACATAAGGGTGCCCACCATTCCACGATAGTGTGTAGGGTCAATGGCTTTCCCTTGTATATCTTCATCTAGTTTGGATTTCTCCACCATGAGAGTATCCACGGGGTCACTAGATTCCATACCATATTTTTCTAAAGATTTTAAAGCATATTTAGACTGGTTTATAAAGATGCATTTGGGACTTTGTGAAATCTGTAGTCCTAGAAAAAAAATGATATTTTGCCCATCATCGACATCTTAAACTTTGAACACATTATTTTTGAAAATTGGTCACATAGTTCAGGTGTAGTAGACGCAAAGAACATAGATTTGTACCAAAAGAATATCTTTACCTTGTCGTCTGATGAACAATGTGGGATCCATAGTTCCTTTAGAGAATTCTTGAGAGAGTAGAAACTTTGACAATAGATCGTACCACGCGCGAGGAGCTTGTTTTAACCTATAGAAAGCCTTCTTAAGCTTGTACACATGATTCGGATTGTCTTGATCCACAAACTCGTCCGGTTGGCTGACATAAACTTCTTTGCGCGAAATGCCGTTTAAGAATGCCGTCTTAACATCCATTTGGTAGACGATCATATTGATGTGAGCAGCATATGCAAGGAAAATTTGAATAACATCAAGTCTAGCGACTGGAGCAAAGGATTCCTCATAATCAATTCCCTCTTCTTGACGGTAACCACGAGCAACCAAACGAGCCTTGTTCTTTAGAAATCCTCCTAATTCATCAAGTTTCACCTTGTAGATCCATTTTAAAGTAATCACCATCACTTTATCTGGACGAGGAACGAGTTCCCAAACTTTAAGACGTTTAATTTCATTAAGCTCCTCTTGCATTGCTTCAGTCCAACATGCTTGAGTTAATACATCTTTATAGTTCTTTGGTTTAACTGATGTGAGAAAGGCATCGTAGTAACAAAATAAGGCTTGTTCATGGAGTTGGAGTCTTGTGGAAACAGGTCTTTCGAGTTCACTGATGATATTGTCTAAAGGATGATCCTTGGTCTATTTTGTAACGTGTTTTTAGTTAGGAGCAGCAGTTTGCACAATAGTAGGAATAGCATCCGAAGAAGAAGATGCTTCAGAATTGTTTTCTGGAATAGGAATGCCAAATAACGGATCATTATTCATATATTCAACATCTAAGTCATGATTCTCTTCTTCAACGTAGTTAAAAATGACAAGAGATTGAGTTTTAGGTGTTGTTTGTGAGTTACTAGGTGATGGTGCATCTTGGTCAACAGTTGTTGAAGAAGGTGAACCGGTTGATGCAGCAGGTTCTAGAGCTAATACTTCAGCAATTGGAGCAATGACTTCAGGGGCTGGGCGATCAATAGTATGTGGAGGATTGAGTAATTCATCAAACAAAAGATCCCAATCAGTTCTTGAAGGTAGTACAAACAGTGTTGAAGGAGGAGGGTTTGGTACGAGTCCTGAACTGATTATTGCAGGAGTCATTTCATGAAGTGCGGGTATAAGTTATGTCCAAGAGATAGTGTATACAGATTGTTGCCTCGAGATCCAGTCAATGGATCAACACCTTCTAGATTACGAATGAAGCAGGCGTGTTGACGAAAAGCAACTTCAAGGTTTGAATCATAGAATCGCCCAACGGAGAATAAGTTATGTCCAAGTCCTTCCACGTAGTAAACCCTTGAGATCATAACATTCCCAATCTGATAATCACCATATCCTAATATCTTTGCCACATGATCATTTTCGAATTTGACTATACCCAAAAATTTATTAACGAAATTGGTGAGATGAGAGCGATCTTTGGTCATATACTTGGAGCAGCCGGAGTCCAAATACCAGAGAACAATTTGGACGACCTGCATTTATCAAGAGAGGAACATGGAACATGGGAAACTATAGATCCCTAAGATTTATTGGGCGTGACATCCATGGCTATTTCGAGTAATAAGCATAAAGATCGACCTATAAGGGTACGTTTAAAAAATAAACACCGTTGCATAAATTTAAAATATTAATAAGTTTACATCAATCAAATTTAAAAGGTTCA
>BQNB010011716.1:1720-80736 GCA_026074375.1 Tanacetum coccineum | reverse complement strand
CGACATCATAATAGTGATCTAGGGTAGATGGCGTGATATCCATTTGGGAACTAAATGCAGTAGACACAAAACTCCTATCGGCACCAATATTAAATAATATAGAAGCATAACGGTTGTTGAGAAGGAACGTACCCGTCACGATATTAAATCTGGGTTTGTCCCTTCATGTCCCACCACATATGCTTTGGCTAGAGCCCTGTCATTACCAACTTGATTTCCACGGTTTTTGTTGTTCTTCAGCTTTGGACATCCCCTCCTGAAGTGTCCTTAAACTCCACACTCGAAGCAAGTAGGTTTCTGGCCTGTCCCAGTACCCCTCTGATTGTTAGCATTGTTGACACTTCTCGCACTCCTACAATCTCGAGCAAAATGGCCAACTTTGTTTCATTTGTGGCATTTTGGAGCACACGGACCGTCGTGGTGATAGTTACATTTAGCGCATAGGGGTTTAAATCCCCCGTATGGCTTCCTTTCACCAGTCCCTGCGGTATAGGCCCTGCCAGTGTTCTGTCTCTTGTTCTGTTGTTGTTGGCTTTGATTGTTTCGGGAAGTGTTTTCAAACTTCCTTTTGTTCTCAGCCTGTCTTTTAGCCATGGTGATGACTTTCTTATCCATTAGTTCAGTGGCCATTTCAACAGCCTCTTGAATGGTTTTCGGCTTTGATGCTACAATGTTTCCATGGATCATGTCAGGTAATCCGCTGACGTACCTTTCAATCTTGTCAGACTCCTCCAAAAACATCCTAACACACAAAAGTGCTAGTTCCTAGAAACGTTGGTTGTACCCTATCACATCAGTCTCCTTCACTTTCAAATTCAACAATTCAACCTCGAGCTTTTTCATCTCATTCCCCGGACAGTACTTGTCAGTCATCTTCTTTCTCAGATCGGCCCAAGTCATTGCATATGCAGCATCATGACTAACAGTCATAACATAGGAATTCCACCATGTTAGAGCACCTGCTAGAAGAGTACAAGTGGAAAACTTAACTTGATTTTCCACAGGGCAGTTGCTTATGCGGAAAATAGTCTCCATCCTTTCGAACCATTAAGTTAATTCAACAACTCCCTCAGTGCCTTTGAAATATAGAGGTTTGCACTTCATAAAGTCTTGGTAAGTGCATTCTCGAACAATGCGTTCAGTCCTTCTGCCACCCGTTCCCGAAGTGTGGCTGTCATCGCCATTCCTGTTTGCATCACGTGCTGCCAAAGCGGCAGTGACACCTTGGTCAATCATTGCCTAAAGTTGGGCATTAGTGACCGATGTGGTGGTGGTTGCTGTTGGGGCTGGGGTTGTTGTGACCGGTGTTGACCTTGTGGCTCGTTTTGGTGCCATTTTCTTCAATCACAAGAAAATACAATACCCGTTAGATTTCATAAAATCATAACCATGACATGACATATACATGATAAATAAAGTGAGATCACATCACACAGTGAAATATACAACTGAATTGTAATCAACAATGATATAACCAAATCGACATTCATTCATAAACAAATTCGATTACAGACGTGACATAATACAACCATTCCATATATAAATTGGAAAACATACATGAATGGTTCAGATACAAAATGATCATAACGATTAGGTTACAAGATAAAAGAATATATACAACCTAAAGCCATACTAGCCGGGATTGAACCCGTAATACTTAGTAGGCTATACAACATAGCTAGACAAAAGACAAAAGATCCCTACCGGATAGCTAATCAAAACAAAAGATCTATACCGCCTGCTAGCTGGGAGTAACCCATAAAAACTTAGCAGGCTATATAGTATAGCTACAATATGGTAGAAAAGTAACCCTAGGCACTACTACCAGTATCCTCTAAGGTGTCATTGCGTGCTCCAGCCTCCAAAGCCTGAATACGCATGATATGCCTCATCGCGCGATCATCCGCGTCCTGACGCTGCCACTCGTGGCGACGCGCCTGAGTCTCTAACACTGTAATCCGTGCCTCTAATGCCCTGCTGTAAGCCTCAGACCTAGCCAAGGCCTGACGGTTCTCCATACTCTCTTGCTCGTAAGCAAGTCTCTCTCTCCTCAATACCTCAATCTCAGCTCTCACAGCTGCACGATCCTTCTGGGCATCGTGATGTCGTGAGTAAAACTCTGAACTCTCTCTACTGCGAACATCTACCTGGTAACTGACCCTCAAGTTGACCACCTCTAAGGCGGCCATCATCCTCCTCTCAGTATCTCGGACCCTAGTCTCCACAGTGTCTACAGAACTGCAATCGACCCTACGGGCCATAGTGGGTCCTGGCTGTCTCGCAGCAGCAGCAGCAGAACTCTCCCCAACCTCACACCCAGGTCTGGGAGCAGTAAGTAGTAGCCTCTTCCGAGGCGGCGTGTCAGCCTCGGGAATATCAGCTCTGCGGCTAGTGGATGGTGCAGGTAGTGGTATAGGTAACAATGGTGGGGTCCCTGATGGAAGTAGTGGGGAGAAATGTGGATGGTGTTGCAGCTCCATCTGAGCCAATGCTGCTCTAGTACGTGGGGTTTAATAAGTTAGGGTAAAAAGGATGAGGTGTAAAGAGTGCAAAGCAACTCAGTAATGTATGCCTCTATAGGTGCCTCAACCTCCAGCTGGCACTAAGTCCTCTCAGGTGCTCAGCACAGAATGTACACTGGTACATGAACCTCCAGCTCCATCGGATCAGATACATACTCTGGAGAACATGGTGCCTGCTCCAGTAACTGTCTGGCAGCCTCCTCGTAAGGATCCTCAGATGGGATACTTGTTTTTATAAAAGTTATTTTATAAACTCGTTTAATTAACGTATAACTCGTAATTAGCGTATCTTTTTCGTTATTAATCCGTTTTTTTTTTCTTTTCCGAGTTTCTTAGCTTTTTGGAATCGTCATGAGACGTACTATTTTATAAAAATATAAACTCGACAGGTTGTATGTCGAATTAAAATAGAAAGTTAGGATGTCTTTCTTGATTCCATATGTAAACTTTGTTTCTATAACTTTCAACTTTGTATTTTACCATAAGTCTTTTATACTATATATATATTATATGTCTTACATATAATAAAGTCCATTAGTCCGTCTCTTGTCCAAAATTCCTTGATAACAAGTCCATAATAACTCTTTTAAACCATAACTTTCTTATGTAACCTTTAATCACTAGTTTTATACATAACCATTTTTACACAATAACCATGAGTGTACAAGTGTTCTACTTCCTATATAACCTTATTTTAGTGTTCATAAAACATCACCAAAAGTCCATAAACAAAATTAACATGTCATTTGCATTACTTTTACTTGTAACATATTAAGTAGACTTTATAAACCCTAATTTGTACATAATCATTTTTACACTTAACCCACATGGTAATACAACACTTATTAGATCCATTTTAACATGATATTAACAATAACACGAGCGACATATGTAAAAGCATAACATAATGATTATGACAAGTAAAAACTCTTTTTACATGTTTAAAAATCCTAAATGGTGATTCTTGCTATAAAGAACAACATATGCATATAATGATAATTGTAAGAATATAAATGAGTTCTAGATGACCTTGTGATGAATGATGATGATAGCCAACACAATCTAAACCCTTGTTTAGATTAAAAACCAAAGCTTGCAACCAAGAAAACCCTTGTTTTCCAAAATGAAACCCAAGCTTTCCTTCTTTATATATACATGCAAAATGGTAACCAAGTGCTGGAAAACATCTTAGTATGCCTTAGGAATGATGTGTTTAGGTGTTATGCACTCTTATAAAATCAAGGTATGGATTTCTTAAATGGGTGTATGTTTGTCGTGGCTTATATGAGAGCCAAAGGAAGAAGTTTGTTTGATTTTTTAGTTAAGTGTTTTGCTATCTAAGTGCTATATTTCCTTGAATACTTGCACATATAAGAGATAGCTGGTCAAAAAGAATGCAATAGTGGTCTTTGAGACATAAGGAGGGTCTTAAGGAAGACTATGGTCAAATTGAGACAAGTTATGGCTAGTTTTAATGAGTTAAGAGATGTACAAACCAAGTTGAATGAAAATTGTGCTCTATGACTCTTATTGGTTTGTTGTTGCTAGATGATGGGGAGGGGGAAAAGGCTTACTAGAAGTTCTTTTGCTATCTAACATAATATTTTAGTGAAATATAGGAAATGTTTACAACTTGTAGATTTAATAAAAGATGTTTACTGCAAGTATTATGTAATGTTTTATTTTCTTAAATGTAGCAAAGTGTAAAGTAATATTAACTTGGGTAAATTTAAATTAAAACTTTGGTATTGGGTACACACGTGGGAATTTATTTAAGCGTAGATTAATTAACGTGAATCCGTATTGCCTAACGCATTTTATCGTGAAACGTATACACTTTACGTATCCGATAAAAATAAAATGAACAAAGACCATAATTATTCTCAAAATAATTATTTAATACTTGATTGATGTAAACGCTTAATTGTTTGGTGCCCGTTTACATTGAACGCTAATTTTTAGCTTACGCGATTTTACTTAATACCTGAAATTACAAGCAACTGCGTACACACTAAAAATAAATAGTAGGTTTATCGACGTCGTCAATGACTTGAAAACATGGGGTGTTATATTATGAGCTAGCTGCAAGATTACAAGCACAGGAGCAGGAAGAGTTGACCATTGAAGAAAGGTCAAAGATGTTTGTAGAGCTCATGGATAAAAGAAAGAAGCATTTTGCAAGACTTAAAGTAGAAGAGCAGAGAAGAAAACCACCAACTAAAGCTCAGAAGAGAAGTCAAATGTCTACCTATCTGAAACACATGGCTAGATACAAACAAAATCAGCTGAAGAGCAAAAACTATGATGAAATTCAGAAGTTATTTGATAAAGCCATGACAAGGGTAAACATGTTTGTAGATATGGATACAAAGGTGGTAAAAAAGAGCTCAAAGAAGGTAGAGATGGTACAAGAAAGCAGTTCTAAGAGAGCAGGAGAAGAACTTGAGTTTGATAATTCAAAGAAGCAAAAGTTAGATGAGAATGTAGAAGCTGAAGTAGATGATGAAGCAGAGATAAAAAAAGTATATGGAGATAGTTCCTGATGACGAGGTAGCAATTGATACTATACCACTAGCCACTAAGCCTCCAATCATTATTGACTGGAAAATCATCAAAGAAGGAAAGATTGGATACTTTTAAATCATCAGAGCTGATGAAAGTTCAAGGATGTACTCATCAATGATTAAGATGCTTCAGAACATTGACAGAGAAGACCTGGAAACACTCTGGAAGTTGGTTAAAGCTAAACAAAACATGGGGGGGAATACAAGCCATAGGAGCATATGAAAAGTGTTATGGGTGATCTGAAAGTGATGTATTTGACTTATGTAGAAAGCAAAAGTATAGAGAAATCACACAAGGATCAACAATGGTAGAAGTTGGAAGTTATTTTCTTCAATGAGTAATATTTTGTAATATTAGAACTGCATATCTTTATGCTGGTAGAGAAAACGTATCCACTCACACCTGTAACAATCACAAAAATGCTCAACAAGAAGCTTCAAACTGACCATTAGAATGAGATGTGCTATTGTTCTCGCGCGAATCTCAGCAATGACTTGTTCTGATTCTACATATTGATCGTTTTGAACTAGCAAAGTCCCAGCAGGCTACCTCATCGGGAAATCGAAATTCTTTCACCGAACCGGGGGGGGGCACGATGAATACATTGATTATCTGGGTCCGATCCTCGCTAGAGGCCCGTCGACTATAATACACTGTTCGAAATTTCTTCGTTTCTGCCGAAAACTTCTTAAGCTCATGACAAAACAGCTCAAGAATCCTTGAAGTGTTTGAATGCATCCTCTTAGTAAAGATAAAGCTTTTAATTAAGAAACTTGAAGATTTAGAAGATGAACATCAAGTTTAAGGGAGGATTGTTAGGATCAAAAGGCTTCATGATGATCCTGGAGTTAATACTTTCTAGGTTAATTTTACAGCTGCTAAGCATAACTTAGTGCTGTTAGTGATATTAGTGAAAAATATGCTAAGTAGTTAGTACTGTTAGTTAATACTGCTAGTATATATTACTACTGCTAATGGAAGTTAAGACTGCTCAAAGACTTAGAAGAAATGCTACTAAGTAGTTAATACTGCTAGTATAAAAGTTACTACTGTTAGTGTAACTTAGTACTGCTAGTGTATGTTAGTACTGCTTAAGTAAAGTTACAACTGTTAGCATAAAGTTAGTACTGCTGATGAAGAATGAAGAAAATATTCTAAGTAGTTACTACTGCTTGTATACAGTTAATGCTGCTGGAATAAAAGTTAATGTTGCTGCTTACAACTGCTGAAAGATTACAACTCCTAAAAGAATTTCTACTATCAGAAGGATAAAGATGAAGATTGGTTATTAAGATTTGTAACACCCGCCCCGAGGGGCATCAAATTGCGCAGCGGAAAATAGCAATTTGGTGTTACTACATAGCATCCGTCACCACGATAATAGAAAATGACTCAAATAAGACGTTTACCAAGCATGTGTTCCAAAATTATCTAGAGTTAAAAGAGCGTTTAGGTCCCACAGAATCGTAACCACCATCTATTACAAACCATGAAAAACATATTGTTTTCAAATAAAAGACATTGTTTTGAACACCACATGAGATATTTTTTTTTGAAAGACCGGAACACACATGAAGTCTTTCCATAAAATCCATCACCACACGCATGACACCTCCACACCATCGTTGCCTTCAGCCTTGGTTACCTGGGATAAAACATGTTTAAAATGTCAACAACAAAGTTGAGTAAAATTCATAGAGTTTAAATTAATCAATAAGTAAAAACCTTTAAACACATTATTAGTTCTCGGGAAAACAACTGCAACAAATGCAATGTATAGAAACTTCTTTTCTTCACACGCAATAAGCTCATGACACCGAAAGGTTAACCAAACATTAGGTATTTCATATGCAAAAAGGTGGCCCCAAACAAGTATTTAATGTCATATACCACTAATTTCTAATAACAAATGTCCGTTTACAAGGTGGTCACAAGATTCAAAACCAACCCCGAGACCAGGGTTGTCAAACCTAATAATCTTGTTAATGCATAAGCTTTACGCTCCACACAAGGCAAATAAACGGTTCAATGAAACAAGGGACTTTGACAATAGCTACTTATGCGGAAACAATCTCATAATCGGGTCTAGCATACCATAAAATCATATTTGTGTTCGATTCATACAACAAAACATTGTCAACCCCTCGCGATTAAAACATTTAAAAGAATTTAATGTGAGGCTATGAACTTACCTTAAGCAAATGATCCAATTCAATCAATCAATCAACAAGCGCAATAAACTTCACGTCTCAACCGCGACCTATATAGTACATATATAGCGACACGTGACTAAAAGTATAACATATCATATAATGCATACTTGTACACACACACACACACACACACACACACACACACATATATATATATATATATATATATATATATAAATAATATCAACTAACACGTCTACATAACAATCATTATAGCTAGAATCTCCAAGTGCGACGCAAAAACAATTCGCTTTGACATACCTAATAATGCCACAACGTATTTCAATAAAGTTTTTCATTTTTTAGAAACTTTCCGAAAGTATAAAGATAATAAATACCACAAACTTATCATTTCACCCTTAGTTTAACATAACAGATTACGAATCTTGCTTGTTATAAACTATATCATAAGTATAACGCAAGTCTGACTTTCAAAAGTCAAACATCATAGTTACTTTTTACCTAATAAAATATCCTCAAACCTGACTCGGACGTAAAAATCTTCGTTGTTTAAGTTACAAAACAAGCCTACCGTATATCAAAACGGACCTTAGAACCTCATTTTTCATATTCAAAAGCCTAATTTAGATTTCAAAAAATTCTCAACACGCTATGGTCAAGTCAAACTTTCTGGTCAAGAAAAGTCAACACAAAGTCACATCAAAACTTGTTTTTACCAAAATCCAACTATTCCAACATGTTTAACTAGTCTAAAAACATGTACTAAAACCACCCAAACAAATTTTTCACATCTTGGAAATACTTACAAACCCATTTTGCACATGAATCAACTAGCTAAGATTACATACATGTATAATCATCTAATTAATCAGACATTAAACATAACCAAGTGCGTCACAAAGCCATAACAAGACACGAAGCTTTGCTTCCCCCTTGTTGCTTAGAATCGGACGAACCACAAAGACCAACCAAAACCCCTTTTCAAATCAAACCACTTTAAAATAACAATAATCTAATAACTAGAAACACTTCCTTATACACCAAATCAATAGAAATTGACCAAAAACCCAACTTCTTAAACACTCCATTGCAAGTGAGGTGTTCTTAGGGGGATATGTAGAGGATAAACAAGGATTAATATGGTATAATCGGATTTAAATGCATGTAAGTAATAAATTTGACATGGCAATGTTTGTGTGTGTGTGACTTTAAATGGACAAGGGGAGAGAGATAGCAAGTGAAGTGAAAAATTCATAAAAGAATTATAAGTGATATGTATGTCCTATTTATAGAATACAAGTTTGATCAATTGGCAATTTTAACCCCTCCTTTCATAAGTCCTTGCAAGTTTAATACAAATTGGTTATATTTTCGTTACTTAGTCGACCAAACACGGGTAACATCACGTTAGTAAATATTTTAAATCCGTCCCACTAAATTTATTTTAAAGCATTTAATAAAACGTTAAACCTCGTAAAACACGACCTTTAAACATGGTTTTTACAAAAACTCGGGGAAACGTCGAAAAATACAAAATTAACATATTTACGCTCTCGTAGCAACAAAAATTTTTTTTGACTTTCATAAATGCTAAAAACAAATAGAAACTAAATCACTAAAATGAAAATTCACACAATAAATGGAAATTCCTAATCAACCAAATATGAGCATAACGACTATAATATTTCATAATAAAAAATAATATCTTAGGTCTATGATAGACGTTGACTTGAAACTCAGGTTGTTACATTCTCCCACCTTTAGGGAGTGACGTCCCGGCACTTAGCTCGTCTCATCCACTCTCTCCGTTTTGTACTTACTTGTAAAGAGATGAGGGTACTTCTTCTTAATCTGATCCTTACATTCCTAAGAAACTCTGGACCTCTTTGCGAATTCCAACGAACTTTAACTATAGGTATTCGACTCTGCTTAAGTCGTGTAACCTCTTTATCAACAATCTCTATTGGTTCCCTCCATCAAAGCACTTATCTCAAGTTTTGAATTTCTTCCAATCGAAATACAAACATCACCTTCCACTAAACACTTCTTTAGACAAACATGAAAATTACTATGAATTTTTTTCCCTTCAATTCTTAGGCAACTCCAACGTAAAGCTACATACCCGACTCTACTATAATCTTCAAATGGCCCAATGTAACATGGACTTAACTTCCCGCGCTTTCCAAAACGCACAGCGCCCTCCATAGCTATACCGTTTAGCAATACCATATCACAGAACTTCAAATTCAATGTCTTAGTCTTCCTAGTCCGCATAACTCTTCTGGCGACTATGAGCAGCTAACAAATGATTCTTAATCTGGACAATCTTCTCAGTCGTATCGCGGATCAACTCTGGACCGGTGAGTTGGCTATCCCCAACCTCACTCCAGCATACAGGTGATCTACACTTTCTTTCGTACAAAGCTTCATATGGTGCAGCCTTAATACTTGCGTGATAACTATTGTTATATGAGAACTCGACCAATGGAAAATGGCGATCCTAACTATTTCCAAAGTCAATCACACAGCACGCACAAATCATACCAACTGTTTGTATCGTCCTTTCACTTTGACCATCCGTTTGAGTGCGGAAGGAGTCGGGTACCAGTATCCAAATTTATCCCCAACGCCTTCTGAAGCAATCTCTAGAAATTTGACGTAAAATGGCTATCTCGATCTAAAATGATCGAAATAGGTACACCATGCCTACACACTATTTCCTTCAAGTACAGTCGCGTGAGTTTCTTCATACTATCCGTTTTCTTCATAGGCAGGAAATGAGCTGATTTGGTCAGTCGGTCGACAATAACCCAAATCGTGTCATACCCACACGGCATTCTCGGCAATCCACTCACAAAATCCATAGTAATTCTTTCCCACTACCAATAGGAAATCTCAGGTTGTTGCAAGCAACCCATACATTTTTGATGCTCGGCCTTAACTTTCGCACAAGTCAAACACTTACTAACATACGCGCAATATCCGCTTTCATATTCGGCCACCAATACAACAACTTTCAAAGCTTGAATACATCTTACCCTATCCCGAATGGATAGAAATACTTGGACTTAAGCGAATCATGCATAACCAAAAAAAAAATCTCACAATCTACCCAAATCGCGGTAACCAAGACACATTCCCAAACAACTTGTTCCATCAGGGCTAAATTCAAATATTAGCTTAATTAATCTCCCTTATTTTTCTGCTTTTACATTCTTTCCTTTCGTTGCTTCTTCTTGAGCTCTACGAATCTGCTTTGGTAAATCATTGTGAACAGTCATCATCAAAGCTCGGACACACAATGGCTTTTACCTTCCCTTCTGACTTAAGGTGTCAGCCACCACATTCGCTTTTCCAGGATGATACCGGATTTCACAATCGTAATCACTCAACAACTGAATCCACCTTTATTGTCTTTAGTTCAACTCTTTCTGATTTAGAATATATCATAGGCTCTTATAATTGGTGAAAACCACACACTTCATCCCATACAAATAATGTCTCCATAATCTAAGAGCGAAAACAACGGCTCCTAACTCCAAATCATGAGTAGTGTAATCTTCTTCATGGACCTTCAATTGTCTAGAAGCATACGCTATATCACTTTCTTCTCTCTCTTCATCAAACAAAGTCTCCATATACCTTAGAGATGCCTCACAATACACCATGAAATCTTATGTTTCCTTCGGGCAACGCTAAGAAACGGTGCACTGAATAACTTCTGCCTTCAACATTTGAAAAAACTCTTCTTCTTCTTCCTTCCCCACCTCGCATTCTTATTTTTCTGAGTCTACTTTAGCCAGCTGGCTTAAAACAAAAGAAAACCCTTAATAAACCTCCGATAATACCCAGCCAATCCAAGAAAATGGCCTCACAATCCCTTTGGCGTCGTCGTTGCAGCCTAACACGTTAATTAGGCTTCGATCTAGAGCAGGATTAACATGAACACCACTACGATCAATCACATGACCCAGAAATTGTACCGAATCAAGCCAAAAATCACATTTTGAAAACTTGGCGTACAATCTCTCTTTCTTCAGCAGCTCCAAAATAGTTTTTAAATGCTTTCCATGTTCTTCTTCGTACTTGGAATAAACCAAAATATCATCGATGAACACTATGACAAACTTATCAAGATATGGCTTGCATACCCGATTCATCAAGTCCATAAACACAGCAGGCGCATTAGTCAATCTAAACGGCATTACTTGGAACTCAAACTGACCATAGGCTAAGAAAAAAATACCGAGATCTAAATGCAGTAATTGGAATGTCTTCCTCTTTAATGTGTAACTGGTGATATCCTGATCGTAGATCGATCTTAGAATACATGCTAGAACCTTGCAACTAATCAAATAAATCATCAATTCTCGAAAAGGATAACGAATTCTTGGACAGGTCCACTTGTTCATCCTCGCGAAAATCTATACACATCCCTGAATATATCCATCTTTCTTTTCACAAACAAAACACCCACATTCTAGATAGCTTATAATGTGTATGAACTAGAAATGATAAGCTAACTAAACAGGAAACACTAGAAGCTAACTAAATTTGGGGATCAAGTAGGCAAACTCAGGAAAAACACTTAAATCCTCAAAAACCAAATGAGCTAAAATGCTTAAAATTCCAAAATAGAAGCTGAGCTTTTAGAAACTTAATAACCTACCTCTAGACTATGAATCCAAATCATAAAAACAGTTACTACAACTTAAGATTTAAAACTTAAAGGCTAACTTTTATTACTACTGTTTTTGGCTTTTTAAGTTTTTGAATGACAATTGACAGCAAAAATTAAGCTAGGAAAATAAGCTAGGAAATAAGATTTAAGACTTAATCTATATTAAACTATAACTAAACTATAAAATGCTTAAAGATAAGCTATTAAATCCTAACATGCTAGCTTAATGTGGGGCTTAAGAATCAGCAGTACTAACTTTTGTTAGTACTGCTGGTGCAATTGGCAGTACCACAAAGACAAAGGGTGCAAGCTAACCTAGTGACTACCATTACCTTAAACACACTCAAATGAGTGTGTATAAACACAATACAAGCAAAATCCAAGCCTTAAGGGCTTTGAGCAAATTTTGCACTAGTGAAAATCAAAGAGAAATTGCCCTGGTGCACAGGCAAACATAACAAGGCTCAAAATGAAATTATGCTCAAACTAAACCTACAAACTTGATTAATTCCTAATCAAATATGATATGAAAACTGACCAAAGCAAAATCACCAAGAAACTTTGACTATAAAAGGTCAAACTACTCTAAACCAAACACTCCTTAAAAAAATGACAGATTCAATTTAGGCTTATGAAATCATATTTTAGTGAACCAACCTTAATTACCAGATAATAAATAGCTTATTACCAACCTAAATATCAAATAACAATAAGCAAATAAGCAGGAAATTAAGTTCTAATGATTATACATGGCGAGTAAAACAACGTTCACACAAAGGAAGTTTTCCATCAGTAGGTGCGGTAACCATGGCTTGGGTATTTCCTTGCTTTTGGTTATTCTGCAAAGTCTGACGAGAGTTATCCTTTTGATTGCCCTTACCACTATTATTTCCACTTTGAAAGCTCTTCCACTTTTGCTTCTTACCTTCCAAAACTCTTTCATTTCTAGCTTGCGATTTCTGCTCCATCAACTTGTAAGCCATACACACAGCTTCATTTAGATCAGTAGGCTTAGAAGATGTCACTTCACCCTTGATATTATCAATTAATCCCCGGATATAAGCATCAACCTTCACTCTTTCTGGTTCAACCATTCTCGAACACATCAATGCAAACTCATTGAACCTATGAGTATAAGCAACAATGTCATACTCCTTAACCTTCAAGTTCCATAAATCATGCTCCATACGTTAGATTTTTTCTATCGGACAAAACTCAGCATAAATCAGGTGCTTCATTTCAGTCCAAGGCATTCAGTTCAAAGTCTCCAAACCCAAGGTTGCAATCTTAGAATTCCACCAGGTTAAAGCTGGTCCTTCCAATGTAGCAGCAGCAAACCTAACCTTTTTACCCTCTGCACATTCACTGATTCCAAAAACATTCTTAGTTTTCTCGAACCATCTTCTCAATTCAACAGCTCCTTCAATCCCACTAAAGACAGTAGGATTGCACTTTATAAACCCAGCAAAAGTGCCCTCACGAATAGCAGGAGCAGTGTCTTGACCCCTAACTGGCCCAGATCCACTAGCATCGTTCTTGAACTTTGTTTTCCTTTCCCGCTCAGCATCAATAGCGGCATCAACACTTTCTTTAATCAATCGACGCATAGCAGCTTGAGTCATAGGTGCAGACTTTGGAGGCATGATTTTGTTACGTCACATAGAAAATAACCTGATAAGCATTCATAACATGATATATTCATAACATGGTACAATGACAAATCAATCACAACAACATTCCACCACATCAGGTAGTAATCAAAAGATAGTCATTCATTTTTCATCACAAAAGAGTTAATACATAGTTGCATTGTTTCATGAAATGATACAAATCATTACAACCAATAGTACTAATTCTACTTACCGAGGATTCAGTTTAGTGATTACACAACAAAAGAAACTATAATTGAAACTAAACTACTACGAATCACGAGGAGATCCTTGTGACTCAGACGAAGGACTCTTCTCATCTTCAATCGGAACATTGATATCTTCATTCGGTCTTTCTTCGAACATAAATCCCTTACGAATCATCTTTTGATCTTTTCTGAAACTTGAGGAGCTTAATTGGAATATTTTGGGCCTTGTTGACTTTTGTTGACCATGATTGACTGTAGATTTGACTTTTCCTGGCTTTGCTTCCGGCTTTTGTTCACTCTTCCGTTCTAGTGTACGTGATTGCTTGTTTTTGATGGTTATTCTTGTGATTTTGATATAATCCGTACTGCTCAAAAAAACACACAATACAAGCATATTTTTGCCATTTTTGGTCTGTTTTGGGTTTAATTGGGCTATTTTAAGCATAAATGGATATGTGTATTTTACACTTATCAGTCAACAACTTTTTCCAATACGGCGTATTGGACAAAAAGTTTGGGTATAAAGACCCAACTGATACGCCGGATAAACATTTACACACACACTTTTACTCTCTTAATTTTAACCGTGCAAATCTTGGCAGTTATATTTCTTTAATTCATATTCATTCTCTTCTTGGTTGTAATCATCTAGTATGTGTTCCTACTCTTTCCCTTTAGTTTTTGATTTTCAAATTAAATTAAAATTAGAGTTAGGGTTAGAATTTTAGGTTTCTGAGATTAACCGTAATGCCATTGTTTACATGACCCCTTTCCTGAGAATTGGTAACTACGAGAGTTTTGAGAATTGGTAATGGGTCAAATGGGTAGAATTGGGAAACCCTTTTTCGTTTTTAAATACAGGAGCAATACGGCGTATCCACTAAAATGGATACGGCGTATTGACTAAAATTCACCCAAATTGTAAAACCCAATACGACGTATTCGGTACCTTGAATATGGCGTATAGACCTAATGAAAAACCCCATATGCCGTATTGATTTATCTCTATACGGCATATTAACCACGTATCTCCTAATACTCCGTATCCATTCCCTATACGGAGTATTCCATAAAACTATATACGGCATATCCACATCAGAATACGCCGTATCTGCCCTTAAAACAGAATGATAAATCTTTATAATCTTTGTACTAATTTCGTTAAATTTATAGATATGGCTCTTCCACCTAGAGATCAGATACATCAGTATCTTAGGTTTGAGGGTTTGGAGTATAAAGATGCCGATATTACGGATTTTGAGGAGAGATTGGGTAGGATTTATGGTAGAGAGATACACCGGGTTCAGGTTTTCGATTTTGGAGGATTGACTGATCTGATGGTCTGAGGGATTGAGCGGTAGGATGCTGATGGAGCATAGGGATGCTCAAGTACATAGTGTATTTACTAGCCGAGCTTGGAGGAGGCTATTTGAGATTCGAGGCCCGTTGGTACATGAGCTTATTTTGGAGTTCTTTAGTATGTTTAGATTTGGAGAGGTGGTACTTGATCTTGATACAGCTAGGGCACTACAGTTTCAGTTAGGAGGGGTTAGGCACCGTATGAACTGGAGAGAGTTTATTCTGGGTATGGGCCTATATACTACCGAGGAGATTGAGTCAGTTGGATTCGGTACATACTGGGCCGAGAGTGGGAGGCAGATCCTCTACAAGGGGGATCTGAGTGCTTACTGGGTAGGGATATCATCTGCGGGGAATTTCCTTGGCACAACCCCGTCTTATACTTTGATTAGGGATCCGATGCTTAGGCTGTGCCATAGGCTGATTGCATGCAGCATTGCTGGGAGGAGTCAAGCACCTGAAAAGGTGATCGTGATTAATTTGTTTTACAAGAGGGGATGGATGTTGGTTTAGTCAACATCCCTTATCTGTTGGCTAGGTATTTGAGGATTCTTGTTTCGAGGAGGAAGTGCGAGGTGATGATATCTAGAGGACAGTTTGTTGCTCATCTGCTTGAGCATTTTGGGCTACTTACTGAGGAGAGACTCCAAGGATTAACGGTGATTGTCCCAGACCTCCCTGTGATTGATATGGCTGAGCTAGTGAGGCTACAGATTTGTGAGGAGGTTGACGACACTTGGACTTGGGTAGCCTCGGGACCAGAGAGGCAGCAGGTTGCTGCGGCTAGTGCCCCAGAGGTTGATGAGGGTGCTACTGATGTTGATTGAGGGTTGATCAGCTATTTTAGAACCCCCCCAGTAAAGGTACCTCGCCACACACCTATAGTGGGTCCAGCTAGGGACTGGCATAGTGTTAGGTAGGTTAGAAAAGGATGTCCATGGTTTGCGAGGGGCATTGGGTGAGCAGAGAGAGGTATTGGACAGTATGGCCTGTGATTTCTCTCGATTCATTACATGGACAGTCACTGGACTTTCATGGATGATGGATTAGGCTGGGGTCAGGTACGCTAGCTATCCAGACTTTTATATCCCGTATGTGAGGCATACCAGGCGTAGGACTAATGACACCAGCACTTCAGCACCCCAACAACCAGACCCTTGACTCTTCTATCCCTTACTTTTTGTCGCTATCTTTTGTACATTTATATTATTCATAATATGATGTATCTAAACTTAAAACAGCTTATCCTTTTATGTATATATATTATGATGTGATGTTTTAATTTGTTTGTGCATGATAGAATCAAGCATGGTAGTTAGTTTAGCAAATTAGCTCATTGATTGATTACGGATTCACGCACCATATCCATTATGAGAATGAAAGCAGGAGAGGAAAGTGTTGAATAGTGTGAAGGAAGCTGAAGAAAAAGTCTAACTTAAAGACTAGCTGAAGGAAAAGAGCTTCCTGGGAGACAACCCAAATTCTTTTTATTTATTTATTTTGATTCTGTCTTCCCAGACATCAATACGGCGTATCCGCTCCATACTATACAGCGTATTGAATGTTTGGACGTGACCAGTCCTTTATTTTAACTTTATCGAGATCTGTCTATACGGCGTATTCATGCACATGATACGACGTATTTGGCAGACTGGCTCGTATTGATACTTTTTACAGGTCTTTTTATATAGCGTATCCTAGTTTTTGGATGCAGCGTATTGATTGCTTGTATAGTTTATTTTTATTATTTATTAACCGTAGGATACCCGAGATAGGATTTTACATGTTTTTTCTATATTAAACTTTGCACAGGAACTCGTGAAAAAGAAATCGACAAAGTTGGAGAAGTATTAATCATATGGAATCCTATGTGTGTTCTAGTCATGCTGATATTCAGACGCACTTACAACATACATTCTTTCTTATAAACTCAATGTGGAGAATCTACCGTGCAAAACATTAGGGGAGTTTCTCGTTCTAATTCTTTTAATTCCCGTTTTTAATATTTTATCTATACAACGAGGATGTTGTATAATTCAAGTGGGGGATGGGATTTATAACGTTACTTGTCCTATTTTTCACATTAAAATGCTTAAATTATGCTTAAATTTAAAAAAATTAAGCATACTTTTGTGAAATTACTAGTTACATAACCTACACACATAACCCTTATTAGATATTGTGAGGACGTACCTCCGCCTATTATCTGTTCCGCAGGTATATTTTTAGAGACCATAATAATGAGTAATAAGTTTAGATGGAGTAAATTGTTATAAATTGGTAAATCCTTTATAGGACCTTACACCCATAAATGACTCTCTCGATGTTGTATTATTAACTAACTACACTGGTTAGTTATCCCCTATATAAACCTTTTGTTTATTCTCATTTTAAGAGTAAGATACCCTTAGAAAAACCTGTAGAGCCAATCCTTTAGGACAACACCGATTATTTGTTTCGTTACACTTTTATACCTTAGCCTACCCTGTTAGATTAAGTCCATTTATCAGTTGCTAGTTGCTTAAAGTGTAAAGTATGTATTTCCTGTGTCATGTGTCATTTTCTATCTCTGGTATGGTTGGGAAATTTGCACATTGAAATGGGAATGTAAAAAGTAGACAAACTCATGTACTTTTACTACCATCATAATTATTGGTACGTTCGAAGAACGAAGAATTATAGAAGAAATTATTCGGAGTTATTATTATCGTGAAAATGGTGAAATTACATCGAGATTCGTAGTGTATTGTAAAAAAAATCAAAAAAATTAGAAAATCACTGCAAAAAAAGAAGCAATTTGTCGGTTCATTAAAGCTTAAACCAATGGTATTATTTGAAGGATCGATTATTTGTTGATACGTGATTATAAATCAATGATGTAAAGTTTTGTATAAAGTGGTAGATATCTCTATTTGATTTTGTAAAAGTATGTAAAGTATTGGATGATTGGGAGTTGACCATTACGGGAACGCCAACTAAGGTTGTTTTTGTTGATCTATGATCAAGATGTTTGTATATATTTCTAAGTCTTTATCATGATAACGGTCAGGAAAGTATCTAGCAACTTGTACCTTATTTGTTTGGACTTAGTCTATTTGTTTTGTAATTTTTATTTATCAACAATTATTTCCCTTTCCTAATCTCTAACCCTTAGGTTTTATTCGAATGAGGATGCGAGAAATCACATGTGTCTATTCCATCGTTACGGCCATGTATGTGTGATTTTGTCCGCCTTGTTGGTTTATTACTTTTTGGTGAAAGATTAGAAGATCTATACCCTATATCACTACTAGTCCTATTCTTTAGCTTATTCGAGTTAAGGTTTGAATGCAGTCATATGTGTTTATTCCATTGTTATGGGTGTGTATGTATGTCTTTGTCACATTTTCTAGAATAGTGGTATCGGTAGAGATTAGAAAGAGTGATAAAACCCTTTAAGCCTTATAAACCCAATTTACCTTTATAAAATTGTTACTCCTTAGCTTTAGTGGTGGAGATGTATATCCTTACCAAGCCTATGATAGAATACTCGTCACGACCAAGCAATTGAGCGAATTAGTTACATGTTACCACATAGATTAGTTAAGTGATTTGAGTGTTTTCATCTTTTTATTTCGTGAGGTGTTTGGCTGTGTACTAGTAATTAATCAAATAAATGCTTAACGGAAAAATCCTTAAGGATACATTTTCATAAATTTCTAAAGGCTACTTGAGGACAAGTAGGATTCAAGTGGGGGGATATTTGATGACATCAAATAACGTTACTTTTATAGCATCATTTATCCCATGTAAATAACCCAATTTATATAATTATTGCAAGAATTGATACTTAATCGTTTATATTTGAGAATTGTAGTAATTATGGAGTACTTTGTAAAGATTAGCAAAAAGGCACGCATTCTGGAGCTTAAACGAAGAAATTTGAAGAATACTGTTCTGACATCCAATACGTCGTATCCATCAAGGAAGATACGACGTATATGTGCCTGCACTTCACAAGAAACAATGAAGAAACAAAGTCCAATACTCTGTATCTAAGAGACATCAAACGTGGTCCCTACTCCAAGAAACCCCTGATACGCCGTATTCACCTGAATCGATATGTCGTATCGACCAAATTCCAGACACTATAAATAGAAGACCTAAAAACAAGTTTTAGGTGGGCTTGATCATATTTTCGATACCTTAACCACAAAAGTCAATTTTCAGAAGATAATAAGAGCATAAGAGGTCAAGCAAAGCTATTAATTCCATAGGAAACACCTTGTAATCTCCTATACTCTAGTAATCGTTCAATTTTTGGTATCATTTGTTTAACTCGGTTAGTTTACCTTGGTAGAATTATTACCTTTGTATTCATTACGATGATTAAGGGATAATACCCTTAGGTATTAGCCATTATTATGAAGATTTGAATATTTGGTTTGTTTATATCGAATGCTTAATTTATCATTGATTGCTTGTTTATGTTTATTAATTCATACTTGTTTACGTGCTTTTATATGTGACCTATCATTCAACTAGATTTAGTGATACCGACCAAGTCAGCTAGATGCCAAGATGGCTTTTCATATAGTGATTTATATATCTAGATCAACAGGATTATAATTAATGCCCTATCTTTACCTTTGGGATATGTGAACAAGTTGGACTAGCAGGTGATCTAGGATCAACAAATAACATACTGATTCCTTTGGTAAAGACTTGGACAGTGGACTACTAGAATATAAATTGCCATTAAGCAGTAAGTCGGTAAAGTCTCTATGAGCTAGGGTTTAATAAGATCACCGTTATTATTCTCCTAAGATAGATTATAATCAGCAAATAGGATGCTTTATGCGGATGCGTTTAATTGTGACAGAATTCTACGTGTCTAGGTTTTAGGAAGAAGTCCCGCCTAAATCTTGGAATGATATGCCTCCTCGAGATAAGCACTCATTGCACTAAATAAACAAACCAACGTTTTAATTGGATTAATCATGGTTAATACAGTTTTCTTATATTTGGCTAGACCGCTCTTCTATCTTTTGTCTGTCTGCTTGCGTGTGTTATTGTGTCTTAAATTGATCTAAGTTACCACAAAACCTGTGCCAGTCTCTCAGGCTGAAACCCCCCTTATCCGTTAGAATTAGGATTAACATAGGTTTAGCATAGGTTTAACATAGAATAGAATTAACATAGTTTAAATTAACTTAGTTTAGTTAACCAAAATATTGATAAAATAAAAGATTAGTTCTCGCTCTTAGTGATCGACACCCTACTTACCACGAAACTCTATCTGATCGGGTACACTGCCCGTTAAAGTGTTGTTTTAGGTAAAGTCGGCAAAATATAAATTTAAAACTTGAAAACATAAATAACACCTACACGATAACACAATCAAAAGTTTTAAGCTTTTGTACAAACCAACCTCTTAAACCTGAGGGTTTTTGCTTATAAATAAGAAAAAAAAAACTTTAATTAGTCGATAACACCCCAATAAGAAAAACATCCACACGAATCACTCATAGGCTTTGCTCCAATTGTTACCAAATATATGTTTCTAATTAAAAAACACGATTGGTGTTGGGAAAGGATGTGAAATAGTTAGTAAGCCATATTATTGGATGTAGAGAAAGAAAGGGAAGAGTGTGTGTTTCTAGAGAGAGAAAGAGAAACACACACTATGAGATGGTTACAAATGAATCATCATCCCTCCTTGGAAGTTAGGAGGGGATATATATAGCCTATGACTCGCCTAACTATCACCTAATGACATTATTAGTCCTTGCGTATCCGACTATATCTAAACTAATGTAATTCCGTATAAGTCGACATATTTTAAGGCTAACAGGCCATGTAAAAGTGTTTAATCGGTTGTGCAGCTGGGATGATTTGGGCGTCTACTAATTTAAAATTTCGTTGTACCAAAAAAAGGTTTGCACAAAAGATTGGCTTATTTTCAAGGTCGTTTGAGGTTCGCGTTGGACCCTTGAGGGTTTAGTATATTTTTACTTTGTATTTCCATGTTGTAAAAGCTGTGGTTGTTTGGTGATATTGCATTTTAGAGTATTTCAAAGTGTCGTTTGAGGTTTGCATTGTCCCTTTAAGGTTTAGTCTGTATTTAGTCTATATTTGAAAGTGAGTAAAAACCTGGTTTGTTGCTTGGATAAATTGCCATTTTTTAAAGTATCACAACCATGGATGTTTGTTTTTGTTATTCTCTAAAAATGTTAGTCGTGTGTTGTTATTTGGTCATTTGCTAATTTAAAATTTCATTGTTGTTGCTTGGATGTTTGTTTTTGTTATTTTCTAAAATGTCAGTCGTGTGTTGTTATTTTCTAAAAGGTTTTCACAAAAGGTTGCCTTATTTTTAGTTTCGTTTAAGGTTTGCGTTGGACCCTTCTAAGGTTCTAGTCTATACTTGAGCGGTTTTGGTTAAAAACTGTTGGTGCTTGGTGACATTGGATTTTCTTGTATCTAACATGGTTGTTTGTTTTTGTTCATTTTCTAAAAAATGTCAGCCGTGTGTTGTTTTGGGAATCAATGGCTGCCGTTATTTACTAACGTATAGTGCTTGTGTATATCATACATGCCATAAGGTGTGTCTTTGTTTCGTGTTTATTTATTCTATGATTTATGTCTTACGTGTTCATGATTTTTTTTATTATTTGTAGAATCCCAAGGCTCATTAACTATATGCTGTTATATCTCAATTCATGTTTTTAGTTTCCTGGCGATGTTGTTATCGTGGATATTTTGTCCACGCCACAGGCGAATGTAATTCACACAGGCAGTGCTACCAGCCCAAGTATGTGTTTTAGTTTTAACGTCCACAGTTTCCTTTGTTTGGTGTTTGCAAGATGTGCTAGGGTTTTTATATCCGGGTTTTATTATTTTTTTATAAAGTTCAGGCCCGTGTGATATTGTTTTGGGCAGGTGAGTAGTTGTTTAAAAGCTGATTTGGGATGTGTTTAATGGAAGTTCACATGAAGGTGGAGTTTGATTCCCGTGTCTTATTATATATGTTCAGTATGATTTCAGAGTTCAAAATCTTTCATTTGTTTGTACGATTCACTAATGGGTTCATTATGTAATGTTATATTTTGATTCATGTTGGCTATTTCCTATCAATGTTTTTGTCTTGGTGTTTTTTGCAATGTGCAGCAAAGGTTTCTTGACACACCCATACATTATCGCCAGTGCACATGTTACGTGGTTTTAGTTTTAACGAACCATTTACTGTCTGCATTGTTTATACGCTTGGTAGCTTGTGGTCGGTTGTAGTTTACCTTTTGGGTTGATTTTGGAGGCTGATACAGGTTTGTTGTTTACCATTCTTGTTTGAAACCCTATTTTAGTTTGCATTTTTTTACATTTTATAAATAAATGTAGCCTTAAAAATATTGCGCTTCGAAACATGAAGTCGGTAATTATGTATTTATGTCGCGGTCAATTAATTATGTTAATGGTTGTAATTAGAATATTATAAGGATATCAGGCTCGATAGTTTAATATAATATTGTTTATGTTTCTGGATTTAATCCCAAGCAAAACCGAGCCCGAGTCTAGTTAAAATATCCAGCGCAGTCACATTAATGTGTAGGGGGGTATATTTAGATATTTTTACTTAGAAATATTACTTCTCATTTTATTAAATATCTTTCTAATCAATTCTCTCTCTTAACCTCTCTCTCTCTCGCTATTCTTCTCTCTCATAACTCAACTCACTTTCTTTATCTCTTTTCTAGTTCGATTCGTGTTGTGTTATATAAAGTGAAGTGTTAACGGGATCCTACAATTGGCATCAGAGCTACGTGTGGATTCGTGGTTGATTCTTGTGGTTCAAAAAGATCAAATTCGTGTATCATTTGAAGCGAAAAAAAATCAAACCCTGATTTTTGTGCTTAGATGTGTGAATGTTTATGTTATTAAGCAAGATCTAGCATAAGGTAACTTAATTGTGACAAAGAGAAATCAAGTTAAAAGGTCAAAAGGGTGATTTTTAGGCGATTTTTGGTGGAAAAAATCGTATATTTCGTCGTTGCGTTTTGGACTCTCGGGCAAGTTCTTGGTGGCGTTTTGATCATTGGTGCGTTTTGATCTATGGTTGCAGTTTTGCACATGGTTGCGTTTTGTCATTGATTGTGTTTGGTTCATTGCGTTTTGATTGCAAGGTTGCGTTTTGAAGACCATGTATTGCCGGTTTGGACTAAGGAAATACTCTGCCTAATTTTTTATTTTGTTGTGTTTTGACCAAATCTCAAGCTGCGTTTTGACCAAATCTCAAACTGCGTTTTGATTAAATGGTCATTGCGTTTTGATTCAAAAGTCACTACGTTTTGCTTAAATTTCGTTGCGTTTTGATTCAACACGTTTAGCGACATTTTTTTTAAAGTAAAATGAAATTTTTTCTATAGCTTTTTAAACTTATTTTTACGTCAAATCCAAATTTTGGTAATAGGGTAAAAAATTTTTTTCGGTCGACACCCTTTTAGCGACACTTTTTTCGGGAAAAATTAAGTAAAATAAATTTTTTTTCCATAGCATATTTAGCTTATTTTTACACCAAATTTAGATTTTGGTAATAGGGTAAAAATAATTTTTTTTATAATCCAACTGCGTCGAATTCCAAACAAAACCAAAACCAAAACCATCGAGAAGGACTTAAACTGCACAAATCATTCACAACAAACAAACCATTAACTACTAACGATCATTCATTCACGGTTATCTAGTCATCTTGTAAAATCCCGTTAATCATTTGTCGGTTTTGATCATAGTCAGAGTAAATCCTAGTGAACGTGGGAATTGCATACAACCACTATTTCAATTTCAGCTCTCTCAATCCACTTAAGATCCAAACAACTTTAAAATTCATAAATCATATCACTTTCATATATCAGTCTACTCCAAGTCAATACAATCCTCAACAGTTAGTCAATATAGCTCAACAATATAATGGCAGCTGGTGTTCAATAGCTGTCGTCCACCGATGCATGGGACCAGGAAGTTATCTCAGTGCGCGTTACATTTTCCATGATACATTGACACTAAAGCAAACGGTGAATATCTGAGGAAATGCATATTTGATGGTCCATACAAGCTACTAGCGTAGTAATTGAAGCTGTTGCTACAACAGTAAATGCTCCAGCAGTACCAGAACATGACGAAGCTGAGACAGTACACAACATGTCTGAGAGAACAACTGTATTTTTAAAGCTAAAAGGAAGCGATTTTCTTTCTCATCTAACTAGTATTGGAGTGAAATCTACTCAACTGTTGATGCATGCAACATGTAATGAGCTGTAGACAGCCATTGAAAAAAACTTACAACAGGAGTGAATCATTGAACATTCAAGACGTCATGACTATTGTTTGGGGAATTTGGGAAGTTTACTTCTCGAGATGGAGGATTCCATGGAGTTTCATTACTACACGGTTTTACAAATTGATGAATGAAGTTGAAAAGAGAACAACTTGAACAAGTTACAACAATGCCACAAGTGAATGTTCAATTTTCTTCAACAGCTTCAACCAAAATGGTCACGGTTTGTGTACCGTTGTCAGCAATCAGAAAAGATAGAACCCACTCATTTCAAAGTCTATTTGACATTCTCAAGCGGTTCAGCAAGGAGGTTATGTTTATTCGTGCTGAGAAGAAATAGCCAAAGTGCCTAAATCCTATTAGCACTTCTTGCGGCTTGCTCAACATATTCAGATACTTACTATCAAGCTCACAAAACTCAAAATTAAATGAACATTCATCTTCACAAGAAAAAGGGCATCTACCAGACACAAAGGCAAAAGACGGTTGCCAAACCAATTACACCTCCATCTGAGTATGTCTCTTGAGAACGACAGTGTGGATCATGATCAAGCTCAAGGGACAAGGAAATGCAAAATAATTTGGCACTCCTTGCTAAGTATTTCAAAGAAAAACTATACAAACCTACCAACATTACTTTGAACTTCTTCAAACTCCAGGAACAAGATGAAGATTCCACACAAGGTTAAACAAAGATTAGTCAGTAGAGGCAGTTTGGGATCAAAAGGACAATGACTGTTGTGGACTAGGAAATGTAGGCAGTCGGTAGTGCAAAAACAGAGATCAAGTGCTTTAATTGCAAGGGATTTGGCCACTATGCAAAGGAATGGCAGGAAGCCAAAGCGTAGTTAAAGACTACTCGTATCACAGGAAAAGGATGATGATGTGAAACAAGCTGAACAAGGTGTTCCTCTGCAAGCTAAGCAAGCTGATTGTCTAGAGGACACGGATGAAGAGATTGATGAACATGAATTAGAAGCACATTATAGCTACATGGCAGAGATTCAGGAGGTCTTACTTGAAGAATCCAGTTCTACTGATCAGCCATTGAAACAGGTATAAAACAATGATGAAAATAATGTGTTTGCCAATGAAAGACGACATTCTGAGCAACCTGAATCCATTAACGACACATATGTTTTGGAGAAGGATGTAGCAATGTCAATCTAATTCACTCAAATATATGTTATAATGATAATCAGGGTTGACCAAATTGCTGTAGAATGTGTTGATGAGCGTGCTGCGCTGCTAATTTATTGCAAATTTAATTTGATACTGAGGAAAGCAAAACGATTTTAAAGCAATTAAAGAAGCAAAACGCATCATTGACTCAAGAATTAGAAGAGTGCAAAACTAACCTTGATGAGACTAGTAGGGCTCTAGGGGAGGCTACTAGTTGTCGGGATAGTTGTCTGATTGCACTTCAGAACAAACAGAATGAGTTTGAGAAGTACAAAGCCTTTAATGACCGGACGATTGATTATGACATTCTTCAAACAAAGTTAAATGAACTCTTAGGGACTATTAGCTTGAAAGACATTGACATAAAAGAGTTTAAAAACTAAATGCTTTGAAATTTCAAGTTGTCAATCAGAATACACGTTGAGTTAGTCAAAAAGAGTCTTTTTAACTATTTAGTCACAATTTGAAAGGTCAACTCAAAAAGAGAAAAGTAGGTCATTTCGATTTAAAGGTTAAAGGAAGGAAGAGTTATTAACAAAATGATGTATATGGACATGCAAATTAAGTTTTGAATGAAATTCTTTATAAACGCAATCTATCTATTCAGACCATTATAGTTCGCACCCAAAATGCGCAACTATAAGGGTTAGATCAACCTTTGCTAATCCTAAGTACCTCAAAGATAGCTCAATCTAAAAAACCATGTTTGTATGAGATCCCATATGATACTTCTGATCATGCAAACAGATTTTGCCCTAATGGGGAAGAGACAGTGACTCTTGAAAAGGAGTGTAGATCAAAAAATTGAATAAAGACCAGTGTGAAACATATGATTACACATATCAAAAACAGTGTTTATGAAATTTTCAAAACCACCATCTAAAACCAATCTTGATCAGTTGGAACGCGATCAACGAAGTTAGGAAGACAATGTGGAGGGGGTAAAAACAATTGTTTGTTAGGACAAAGCCAAACATTGCTAAAAACGTTGCCTTTCTACCCGTATCGAAATCCATTAGTAAAAGTAGACAAGCTTACAACGAAATGACAAACAACTTTAATCATTTTAGAACGATTTGTGAACATGCTTGGTATAATTCATACCTGGAGTTCTTTTTCGTTAACCAACTGCTCATGATATGGAAGTTTTGATAAAAAAATCATGTATGATGCCTTTTCAATCAAACACTATAAATGACAGATATTTGTTTTGTTCATGAACTAAAAACGGAAATGCATGAAAGATTTGTGAGTACGTTGAAGTCCATTTTGGAAAAAAGAGATTGACGAACTTGAATATGAAAAGGCTGGTTTTTCAAACATATATGATCTACTTCTCGAAGAGTGTGTGTCTAAAGATGTTATATGTTCATATTTGCATTCTCTGTCTGATATAAATGCTCATACTGGATTACAATGCTTATATCTTCACAAAGGGGTGTCAAAGAATGTGTAATGTATTGTCAAAAGCTTTACGAACAAACATGAATCTTGTTAACAAGAAGTTCATAATTATTTGTTAAAAAGTTTTTCTAAACTTGAAAAAAACTCGATTTCTCTTGAACCTTGCTTTACAACAATGTTAAGATCCAAATGAAAAAATAAAATCAGTTTGGCAAAGAATACAGATATAATGTATTTCGAAATAGAACAGTGATACATTATCCATGAAATACTAGATTTGAAAGCTCAAAATGGCAAGACAAGACATAGCAATAGTGGGATTAAGAAAACTCATTGAGAAATGTAAGGAAAGTCTGTGGAAACGCAGTTTGTAATCCATCTGTTGTTAGACAACCTAATGCTAAGGATTCTAAACCATAAGTTTTTAGGGTATTACCGACTCCTATTTTAAAATTTCCTCCTGAAATGAGAAGTTTTTCAAACAGAAAAGCCTGGGTTAATAAAAAATAAATGTGATTCGGATGGTTTTTTAACCAAGTCACTCTTAAGAATTTGCATCAGATAGAATAACAAGCGAAATTCACTAGAATGTGCGTTAACTAGGAATGTCATAGGATTGCCTCTAGTACAAAACAATCAGGTGAAACGCTGTTGCATCTTGCTTCTAGATTACTAATCCTAACGTATCTTACTTATACAGGTTCATTTTGTAATGTTACTCACCATTACTAGTGTTTGTGACCAGCTTAAAGATATATCAAGTGAAGATTATGTGTCTCTGCTACTTTCTAGTATAGTAGAAGTTTTAATTGTAGGTAGTGCAAGTTACAAATAGGTTTTCTAGTATTTTCGTTTAGAAAAACATTATCTGGTTAGGTGACATATACGCGAGGAGGGTGGTGGGGGGCGGGGGGGTTCTGCTGGGGTAGATTAGGGTGGGATTTTGCTTTTTTTTTGGTTGATGGGATAGTGTGGTTTTTTGGTTGGGGTCATATTGGTTTGGGATGAGCTTTTTTGGTGGGGTGGGTTTCTTGTTGGGTTGTATGTGGGGCGAGGTGGGGGGTGAAGGGTGGGGTGGAGGGAGTTGGGGTGGGGGTGGGCGTTTTGGGGGGAGAGGGGTGTGGGGGTCGGGGTGGGCTGCGAGAGGGTTGGGGGGGGGTTTGCGGGCGGTGAATGCGTGAGGGATGGAGGGTGATACTAGTGACGGGGGGGGGGGGCGGAAGGGGTGGGGGGGGTTGGGTTGGGTCGCGGGGGAGGGTGTGCGGGAGTGGGGGAGGGAGGGGTTGGGGGGGGAGGTGGTGGGGGATCGGAGAAAGGCGGAGTTTTGTAGGGGGGTGTGGGTTTGGTGGGGGGGCGGAAGGGGGGGGGTGATTTTGGAGGGGGGGGGGGTCTGTTTGTGTGGTACAGGGCTTGTGTAGGTGGGTGTTCGCTTGTTTTTGCCAGTTGATGGTTTGGGTTTTTTGTGGTTTTTTTAACTTTTTTCGTTGGTGGTGCGTGGTTTTAATGCTTTTGTGTGTTTTTTTTGTTAATTTCTAGGTCTATTGATTTGAACTTTACTTTGGTTTCTTTTTCTATTATTGTTATGCATCTCACCAACACATGCATTTGCTCCACTAACCTACAATCAGAACTTCAAATGTGAATGCTGTTTGTGCTGAATGTGGTAGAACATAGGAAACAAAAGCCTTTCTTGAAGTCCAATGAATTGCAATGTCCTACATGCAAAAAGTGCCTTTACAGTGCAAATCATGATGAATGCGTCTTAGAATACCTGTCAAGGTTAAATCCACGTGCTTCTGCACAGAATAAGGATGCAAAATCCCATAAGACAACAAAGAGATATATGCCCGTAGCAAAGTCAAGTGCATCTAAGAAACCAGAAAGACAGATCCCAACAGGACATAGGTTTTCACACAAAAAGACTACCACTGTCCCTGAGAAAACAAGGACTACTAGATCTTGTCTTAGGTGGCAACCAACGGGTAGAATTCTCAAGACTGTTTGTCTTAGGTGGGTTCCCACAGGAAGGTTATTCAACTCTTGCACGAGCAAGGTTGAAAGTGAACCCACACATGGTTCAAATGTAGATATCCATCATATTCATGCATGCAAACAAACTCTGGGTTTAAGTGCAGGTACGTCATTCAATGGTCAAAAGCAACAACGAATTGACATAACTGCAGATGCACTATACAATGAAAAGCAGGAAAATCTCAGAGTGTGGTTGCTGAAATTTTTGATATCTAAGAAACCAGTGCCAGAATGGTTTCACAAAAGATGAAATCTTCAAAGACGTTTGATCGCAGCAGATCAAGCCTCGGTCTTCATGGCAATGATGTCTGTTCACATCAGTTCAGGCCTCGTTCTTCATCAAATGACTTCTGATCATAACCGTTCAGAACTCGGAATTCAAGACCACAACAATGAACAGTCAAGTTCAAAGCTGGTTCCAAAAGGTTTGTTCCTTAATCAAACAAGACAGCTACATTCAACGACAAGAGTTGGGAATAACTATTCCACCTTCACATAGCAATGCTGAGGACAACAGGTATATATATATAAATACAAAATCTGAAAAATAGAAAATTTCTAAAAAGAATCTTCTCGACATGTCTCTTGGAATCGATAACATTTACGTGCTTAGAAATGTCGATTAACATTGACAGAAACGGTGGTGTAAATGAAATTCGAGCAGAGAGTTTTCAAAATATTTTCAAAAAACATGTCATTCTAAATTTTCAAAATGGCTTAGTGCAAATGTTCAAGATACATAACCCGGACTAACATATGTAAAGGACAGGTTTATAACTTATCCTCAACAAACGAGAAAATTAACTGTTTCTGCGTTCTTGAGCTGTTCTTACAAGACATTCAATGTTTTTTAGCTCAAGAAAAAGGACAGTGTAACGTATTCATGTCGCTTCCCTTAGCTTAGAAGAGAATCCCTCTAACATTTGGTTTTTTTTCAAAAAGTTGAACACAATTTTTCAAGAATTTCTCGATGACAAATCATAATCTTTCAAAATTGTGTGTTCAACACTCCAACCCTCACAATGTTTTCAAAAGACAACAATTTTTCAATTGGTCCTATTTTTGAGGGGGAGTTTTTCGAAAAACAAAGTTTTAATGTTCTTGGATACATCATCAACGACCATTTCTAATGTAATCAAAACATTTATCAAAAGTTCCATAACCATTCGATAGCCTGACCATGATTTCTCTCACAAGATTTTCAAGACATATTTTAATCACAAGGTATTTCAAAAACTAAGTGTTTATTATTTAAAATAAGGGGAGAAAATGTAATTAAAATATGATCTATTCGACTCAATGTGCTGAAGAAAATGTTTTATGGTTCGATCTTATACCCAACAACATCTTAATTTCACGACGATTCTGAAGTCATAAGGTGGTTAGGTTAGGAATCAATCCTATGATCCAACCAGAACCGGAGGATCTACCCAAGGATAATCCAAAGTTAGAAATAGCAGTCATTAGGTATGATTGGAGATGAATGTATATGGGAATAATGCCGGACGAAAGATTGAGCTACACTGGAAAAACACAAATTTTTCCCCCCAAAATAACAAGGTGTTTTAGTAATAGACGTCCTGGTAAGCATTGAAGGCGTTTGAAGAAATGAAAAAGAAATGTAATGGAAAGAGGGAGTAAAGAACGAAGCCTTCCACATAACTTAACGGCAATGAAACCGGAGTCAATACATATTGCTGTCAGAAATCACAAGTTGATTGCTAACATTGAAACGACATCATTGACCCAGTGATGCAATGCAACAACGCTTCCCCAGCCAAATCGGGTTTCCTCTAACAGAAACTAGTCTCATTTGTCCCCACGGAGAATACAAACTTATCTATTGAACATCTTCACTCTGAGAATGTTTGATAAATGAAATAGGTGGCAATTATATAGCCTATGACACGCCTAACTATCACCTAATGACATTATTAGTCCTTGCGTATCCGACTATATCTAAACTAATGTAATTCCGTATAAATCGACATATTATAAGGCTAACAGGCCATGTAAAAGTGTTTAATCGGTTGCGCAGCTGGGATGATTTGGGCGTCTACTAATTTAAAATTTTGTTGTGTCAAAAAAAGGTTTGTACAAAAGATTGGCTTATTTTCAGGGTCGTTTGAGGTTCATGTTGGACCCTTGAGGGTTTAGTCTATTTTTACTTTGTATTTCCATGTTGTAAAAGCTGCGGTTGTTTGGTGATATTGCATTTTAGAGTATTTCAGAGTGTCGTTTGAGGTTTGCGTTGTCCCTTTAAGGTTTAGTCTGTATTTAGTCTATATTTAAAAGTGGTAAAACATGTTGTTGCTTGGTAACATTGCATTTTTAAGTATCCAACATGGATGTTTGTTTTTGTTATTCTCTAAAAATGTTAGTCGTGTGTTGTTATTTGGTCGTTTGCTAATTTAAAATTTCATTGTTGTTGCTTGGATGTTTGTTTTTGTTATTTTCTAAAATGTCAGTCGTGTGTTGTTATTTTCTAAAAGGTTTTCACAAAAGGTTGCCTTATTTTCAGTTTCGTTTAAGGTTTGCGTTGAACCCTTTTAAGGTTTAGTATATACTTGAAAGCGGTAAAACTTGTTGTTGCTTGGTGACATTGAATTTTCTAGTATCTAACATGGATGTTTGTTTTTGTTATTTTCTAAAAATGTCAGCCGTGTGTTGTTGTTTTGGAAAAGGCTGTCGTCATTTACTAACGATATGGGTTGTGTATAATCATAAATACCATAAGGTGTGTTTTGTTTTGGTGTTTCTTATATATGATTTATGTCTTATGTGTTCATGATTTTTTTATTATTTGTAGAATCCCAAGGCTCATTAACTATATGTTGTTATATCTCAATTCATGTTTTTAGTTTCTTGGCGATGTTGTTATCGTAGATATTTTATCCACGCCACAGAAGAATGTAATTCACACAGGCAGTGCTACCAGCCCAAGTATGTGTTTTAGTTTTAACGTCCACAGTTTCCATTGTTTGGTGTTTGCATGATGTGCTAAGGTTTTTATATCGGGTTTTTTCTATTTTATAAAAATGCCAGCCGTGTGCTATTGTTATGGGCAGGTTGCAGTTGTTTACCAGTGATATGGGCTGTGTATAATCATAAGTTCCATGAGGTAAGTTTTGTTTCGGTGTTTCTTATATATGTTCTTATGAATTCAGAGTTCACAATCTTTTCAATTGTTTGTAGAATCCTAAGGTTCATTATGTACATGTTATATTTTGATTCATGTTTTCAATTTCCTATCGATGTTATTGTCCTGGATGTTTTGTGCAATGTGCATTCAAAGGTTCTTGACACAAACATTATCGCCAGTGCATGTACGTGTTTTAGTTTTAACGTTTACAGTCTGCATTGTTATACGTTGGTAGCATGCATTGTGGTTGTCCGTATACCTTATGGGTTGCTTTTGTGAGGCTGACTACCGTGTTTGTTGTTTACCATTCATGTTTGAAACCCTATTTAGTTTGCATTTTTTCATTATATAAAAATGTGATGCCTCTATCTGTCGGTGAGTGAGTGAGTTGGATGTGACATCTAGGAGCCTATGTTAGAGAGAAGTGGAAATCTTGAATAAACATTGATTGTTTTGTGTGTTTTAGAAGCAAGTGTGTAAGAAAGGTGAGTTGGCATATTCAAATTCAAGCTTGTGAAGAAGTGTGTTATGAAAAAAATGGTGAGAAAGGTTTGAATATATAAATGGGGAAAAAGAAATGTTTAATGTGTTGAAAAGTGTAAGTCGTATAATGTCTAAGTTAATTGAGAAATTATAATGATTGAGACAATGTTTATGGAGTGTGGGGAAAAATGAGATTGTGTAAGGAATGTAGGGAACAAGAATGTTTATGTGGGAGTGCGTAGAAAGTATTTTTTGGGGAAGTGAAATATACAAACGATAATCAGCTTCCAAATAACCCAAACTCAAATAATTAAATACCATAATCTATGATTAAGAAACAATCAGCATAATCACTAATCATCTTGATGCAAACAAGCTAAGTGCTTTGCATCTCAAGTAAAGCGCTTCTCATAAAGGGAAATGATGCATTTACGCAAAGTGACATTTGACTTTGTTTGACCAATAATGGAGTAAACCCGTTATGTGATTAGAGAAGACGTACGCACGGATTATGGTCATATGAATGTTTTCATTTGATGGTATATTGAAAGTATAGATGTCGTAGGTTTGAGGAAAGTGTTTTGGCCTTGGCTAGAGGCATTTTGTAAATATTTTGAGTTGTTATTTTCCAAAAACATAAGGGTTTATTTTTGGCATCTCTGTAAGTCTAAACCTCATTGCGAGATTACTTGATAGCTCAATTATCATATACATACTTGTAAAGAAAGATCCACATTTTTCGGTTAAGAGGAAAGTCGACTTTTAAAAATCGAGCCAAATTAAACCAAAGCCTGACACGTCTGCAACTCGCCAAAACAAGATTTGGTTTGGCTAGGTCATTGGCTATCGTTTGTGATTTTATGTGCTTCGAACCTTTATTTTTCATCATTAAAACTTAAGAGAGACTTAGTCAATGTTACACCAACACCAAGGAATATTCCTAATGAATTTGCGAGAATAAGATTTGTTGTTGTGATTACCCAAGGCCTTTGGTCTAGTGGTATGTGAGTTGTCCACCAACCTAGAGGTTGTGGATCCAAGCCTCGCTGGAGGAGTTTGTGAGATATATTGTTAAATACATGGTATAGAATGTGAAAAAATTGACGTTCTAAAAAAAGATTTGTTGTTCTGATACATCAACAAAAACATTTATAGTGATTACCTACGTTTGTCATTATGATGGCGCCACTTCAGATGAAGGGTTACCAGTTTAATTAAAATGTTTGCATTCATGACAATAACATAAGGTCTGCTTTGGATGTGGCCATGGTTTGTTACCGATACGTTAACTGATCATTGGTCTAGCCATTCTTCGTCTAATTATTAATGTGTTGTTTTCTTCGGTATGCAGACTGATTAAGAAAAGTAAAGTATGTGCAGTAATGTTGGAGTGAAGAGGGTGTAAGAAATCGATATAAAGGTTATATATAATGTCTGAATAGGGTTTTGTGTAAAGTATGTCTGTGTTGATGGACCACCTCCAGAAGGTTTCAACATATTCATGCAAGATGTGTCAGCCTCGACCACTAGATGACAAGGATAATAACTATTTATGTTCGGGTTAGTTGTACTACTGCATTGAAATTACAAGGAGCGTGTGAAAACAGGGCTGCTAGAAATTGAAAGTAGGGTTTGTAGATATGAGATTCTATTCAAATTTGGAACTATTGGCAAAATCTATCCCATCAGATAAAAAGGGTTACTAAAATGAGAACTTCTTGAAGAAAAAAAACTACCAATGCAAGTCACTGTCAACATAAGATAATTTTGTTTAGATTTAGTGTAATAAATCTAGATTCACTATCTCGGGAGGTCGGTGAAGCTCATAAGGTGAATTAGCCGTATTTAGTAGATGAAGTTTAATTTCAATTAAAGGTTTTATTAAAGAATAAAATGAATAGAGAAAATAAAACTTTAAACTCCACCCCTTTAATGAAGATTAAAGGGGTATTTATAGTCCTAACACAAGGCATCTTTATCATAATTACATTTCTAGTCCTTTTGTTTTAGACTATTAATAATCTAGTGTAATTCTAATAATGACACCATATTTTTATTCCTAACAATCTTCCCTAAATGTGATGGCATACGAGATTACTTACAATGTATCCTACAAGTATAAATATAAGTAAAAGCATTCCAAAGTTCTTCCCAAGCTGAAGATATCTACAGTTTTTGTTTTCTTCAACATGTACTCCAGCTTGGATATTTTCTTTACTTGCAGAAAATACAATGTAATATGTATAAACTGAGTTGACTTCCCCGAGTTCATACTGCATATCTTCTAATAATGACAATGTAATCCAATAATGACAATGTAATCCAATAATGACACCATATGAAACAGATCTAAAACTTTGATGTAGTTGACATATCTTCTAACTATAGCAGTTTGAGCATGCAACGAAATTTGAATTTGCAGAAGATGAAGTAAATCACTCTTAACAGCAAATCTAACTTCTTTATTGAGGATAAGCAGTAAATCTGTTTAGAGAAACATGCAAGAAATCAACAAGATCTTCTCACGTATGTACATACTTCATACAAAACAACCCGTAGAAGTCGAAATTATGACACCAAAGTCAATTAAGTCTCAGATGTGCACATTTCGTCCTCCTGATTGTTGCAATCTATTGAAATATTCAATCCAAGGGAGAAAATAGCCAAAGAAAGTCAAAAAGCAAAAGATAAGCACATATATCTTCCCCCTGATTACATTCTATACCATCAAAATAATCATATCTTGTGCATGCCCGAATATTCGATAATATGATCATGTGTGAAGTAGCATAAGTCCGATTAATGCTGAAAAATATCCCGTAAGAATCAACTGCCAATAAAAATCTATATTCATTTCCATTCTAACTAATTCATTTCTAACCTCTTATTATGTTGGCTATTTGTAATGACTATTGATGGAGAAAACCCAGTATAACAAACTTGATGCTGAAGTACAATAGCCCAAACTTGTGTCTTATGTCTTGTACTCTCCACATGACTCCAAACTTATACTGTATACTACTATGTAATTCCTTTTAAGTATAAGTAGACCTAAGTCTCTTGAAAAATCCTCAAATAATTGAGACACTGAGCACTTCAATGTAACTCCTTTAAGTGATAGCAAATGTGCGCATTAAGCACCAACTTCTGCGTTTGTAGATCACACATTGCTAGATTTGTCAAGTCTTAATCAACACTGGTTATAAGCTCAAACAAGTTATCTTTAAAGTCTTCATCAAACCAACCCCGACTTATAAGATATGATATGACCACGCACCGGTGAAATTCCACTTCAACGTCAAATGTGTGATAAAAATTTATTCACGTAGTCATTTCTTGCAATTTAATCTCAAAACTAGCCTTTTTAACGGTTTAAGTAAATCTTTGATAAGGATCTTTTAAGTGATAAGTGATGTTTGTGTTTTTGTGTCTTTCCGAAATTCTAAATTGTAACTCTAAAAATTAAATGTTGTTTATCAAGTGAGTTTTAGACAAAATGAGGTTTGAGTCTTTTTTTCAAATGAGGTCCAGCCTGAGAATCCAATTGAGGTTCAAAAGGTGAATCCTAAATAAGGTACTTCAACAATATCCTAAACGAGGTTCGATGTAGAATCTAAAATAAAGCCGTATTCTTCTCGTGTAAAAGAAAGCCATATGAGGTTCCAAACGAAATCCAATCAAGGCTCGAAATGATTTTCTGGTTGAGGTTCGAGTTGAGGTTCTAATCGAGGTTCCAAAACACTTGTACCAAATGAGGATTGAAAACGCTCAGATCGAGTATGTTTTTAGGAGCATTATTTGTGGTTTTATATAAGTTATTTGGCTAAATAGCGAATTTTTATTACTAATATTATGCAAAGTGGAGTTTATGTGTTCATAGTTAGCAAAGACGAAAAAGGACGAGAAAAGAAGAAGAAAACGTGAAGATAATTGCTTTTGAAGATTTTCTGACAAGTGAAGGTTTGATATCAAGTTTGGAGGCCAATTACGGCCCAAGAACAAGTGTTTTAACAAGATATAAGTTGTATGGGTCAGCCCAACCAAAATAGAAGAAATCGGGAAGAAGAAATCAACAAAAATGCGAAAATACATTTTGGGGGAATGATCTAGCCGCCCGGCTGGTGGTGCAGCCTCTAGGCTAGATGATGCAAATGAGCCGCCCGACTCAATATCTAGCCGCCCGGCTGGCTCAAATTTTAGTTACAAACTTGTCACTAATGAGTGTGTTAATGGCCAATAATGACGAGAGGCCGATCATTTCCCTCCCTTAACTTTGCAGCTAAGTTTCCTTGCTCCAGAAGTGTAAACTTTGCCTATATAACAACCATTGAGGTTTTGACCTAAGAGACCATCTTCTAACCCTTGATAAAGGTTAAAGAAACCCTAAATATTCTCCCAAAAGACTAGAACACCTCTGAGAATTCTAGGAGTAAGGCAAGAACGTGGGTAAGAGTCTTGGTTGCTAATTGGTGTTTTGGAGTTGGTGTTTTTAGTTAATTGGAGGCGTTTGGATTGATCTAAATCCAAGTTCTAAGTTTTCTTGTGTAATCATTCGGCTAGGTATAATCCTTGTTATGAATTTACAGAAGCTTTCTTACTTTGATGTTATGAACGTTGTGATTGAATTTTGTTTTATGATTATAGAAATGAATATGGAGTAATTTAGTTATACTTGTGCAAAAATGATATTGACTTGATTATGAGTATTTGGTTATGATTGTATGCATGATTCTATGTTTTGTCTTGTGGTTTGTTTGAATATAAAACTTGTCTAATTGATGTGTTGATGGAGCTTAAATGAATTTATAGGCCGAAAGGATTTCTGGTTATGTTCTCATTCTCCTAAAATTAGTGCACAAACTAGTAAGAGTTTTTGATGCTTGACATCCATCAAATTAACATATAAAAAAGGCTTGTGATGATTTAAACTCGAGTATAGGTCAAAAGGACTCATTTGAACAACTTGACATATGCATTGTTTTCTAGCAAATGAAATTAAAAATGGCTTAGTAGTGATGGTGTTCATAGGTCGAGAGGGTTCACCATCAACCTAAGATACATGTGGTTTTTTGAGAAGTACACCATGGATCAAAACCATATTAAAAAGCTTTGTGAGTCATACAATCATGTTTAATGACGAGGTGTCATTTTATACACTTTTTAGGGTCATTTAACCTCCTAAATCATGCAAATATGCCAAGATTATGTGCTTAATCGTTTGTTTTTGTGTTTTTAGCATTTGGAGGAAATACACATGACTTGGGCTCAATTGGAGAAGAAACGAACAAGACCACAACTCTACACCGAAGTCTCTTAAAGAATTCTGTACAGTGCCTAGAGACGGCATCGCCATTCCTAGCGACGACGTCAAGATTTCCAAGACGGCGTCAGAACATAGCCGCCACAAAAGAAACCCTAGAAGATTCGGTGGAGCGACGGCGTCAGAAACCTTGCGACGTCGTCACGCTCGAAAATCTATATATACAAATTCGTTTTAGGGTTTTTAAGTGTGTAACTTTTAGGATCCGAACCCTAGTTTTAGAAGACGAATTTGGCTGCCACTTAGGCCGTTTTTAGGGTGTCAAAACTCTCTTGTATCTGCCATTAACTCATGTTCTAATCAAGTAAGATCCTTTATCTTTTATCATTCAATATGTCTATGTGTTGTTTGATTAATTTATGTTCTTCACTTCCTTATAATATGTCCGGCTAGATCCATTAGTATTTACTTATGATTGCATGAAACTTAGTATGTAGATCTTTATTGTGTTGATTCTTGTGATAGATGTCCGCGTTAGGCTTTAGAAAACTAGCCATAAGATATTTAATTGGCATAGATGTCTAGGGAAACGTGAGTTTATAGAAAAGATAGCATCGATAACAGTCTTCATACTACATTACCCCTAATTATGGTTGATCCCTCTTAAGTGTTTTAATTGCACGTGATATACTCTTAGGGGCCTTGTAATAGTCTTCATACTACCTTACTTGTGCGTTGCCTTAATGGAATATTACATAGACGGCGGGTCTGTGTAATTCGTTCATGACTTAGGAAATACTTACATAGATCATTACAAGAGTGACAAAGCAACATAATATGGAGAAACATAATCAAGAGTAATGCATGATTAAGTAAATATGTTCGTTTACCATATAGTTATCACCAAAGTAGTTTAGATTTATATTAGTTTAATTAGTTAAAAACCAGCCAACCTCTCAACCTATGATTTTTACCTGCTTTCACAAAAATATAAAAAAATACAAAAAGAATCTTCTCTCAACCCCTTAGACCTTTGTTAGATTCTATTCGAGCCTTCCTAACCTATTCTCCTAGATAACGATAACAACCCCCGAGTCTTGCCTTACTACACTACAACGGTTAAGTACTCTGCCTAGGGGATTGTAAAACTCCTTGCGAGTTGCGAAACCCGCATCAAGTTTTTGGCGCCACTGCGTGGGGAATAGTTAAGTTTTGAATTTTGTTTAACTTAGGTTTACTCGCTTGATTCCTATCAAGTGAGATTTAATTTTCTGTCAATTAGCTTTCTCGTAGTCTATCTTTTCTTTGTTCCCTTTGTTTTGTAAATCACTCTTTCGTTCACCATCATGATGTATGAAATACCACCTACCTCACCCTTTCAAAACCCACCATGAAACACAACCTTGCCATTCCAAAGATATTCCTTGATGTTCTGACAACATCAAGATGAATCTATCTACGATGCGTGGACTCGTTTTAAAAACTTAATCCAAAGAGTCCCTCATCATGGCCTCGATTTATTGTCCCTTACTCAATTCTTTTATGATCATGTTGATGACTATACCCGAATGGACCTTGACTTTGCAGCAGACGGGAACCTTGGGGAAATAAGTGGTGAAGAAGCATGGGAAGCCATAGAAAATTTTGCCCAAGGCCAAAAAGAATGGGACAACCCACCAAACATCATTTCTGAACAAGAATTAGCAAATTTGAAGGCTCAAGCAAAAAGATTGTTTGGAAATAAGAAGGTTTGGGTTGAGATGCATGAGGGTATAGCATGGTATAAGGTGGAAAATCCGAACCCACAAAGTACCCACAAGTCCTCCCATCATTTGAGGAATACACACCGCCCGTGACTCACCCGAAAGAAGTAGAAGAGACTATAGGAATCCCGATAGAGGTAGAACCTTTACACGAATCACAACTAGAGGATTTAGGCATGAATACTTGTAATCATGATATTTCTCTTAATTCTAGGGAAGTTCCTAGTTTTGATGAACCGGAGCCTCAACCACAGCCCTTACCCAGTTCTCCATCCTTAGATGTAAGTCTAGGAGACGAAATAGGCCTAGATCCACCCATCAAACCACATAGTCCTGATAATTTTAGGCTGAAGGTAGTAGACCAATTGACCATTCATATACCACCTTCACCCCATGTGGCACACTATCTCCCAAGTTTAGGCGACCCTAAGAAACATTATGGATTTAAACCGAGTTTATTAAGACATAGTGGATCCCTAGGTGTTATTTTTCGAAATTGGAGATGATAGAAGATGATTGGGAATTAGAACTTAAAGAAGTTTCTTTTCTATGAAGAGGACTTAATTTACCCATTAAGCCAAAAGAAGTAGAGAAAGTTACGATTAAAGACTAACACCATTTAGAACATATATTTCAACCACTTTTCCCGCATATGGCTCCTCTTCACCATAATGGTGTGTACCGTTACTATCACCCGCACTTGAACTTAAGTGTAAGGGAACCCTCCCCTTTATCTGTTAAATAAGGGTAGAGTCAGGCTCGTGACTAGAACAAAAATAAGCGCTTTTTGGGAGGCAACCCAAGCACGTCTCATTTACCTAATTCTTTTAATTTCATGCATTTTAGGAGTGTCTTGTGTCTTTTATTCTTTATTATTTGTTTCTATATGTTTGAATCATTTCTTGATCATGCTTTCTTTTGTCTTTAACCTCGTCTTAATTGCAATAAAAGGTATTTCATAAAAAAATATTAAAGAAAAATCCGGTTTCAAAGAATCATTTCAAACATATAAAATAAATTGCTTAGATTAATTCGCGTCAGTTTCGAGTCATATGATTGTAATGATTAATCTCAGGTTTTATGCAGCTTTTTAGACAAGGAATAACTAATAGAATTGCGTGCAGAAAATTTTTCAACAAAAAAATGTGAAATTTTCACAGTGGCTGGAGACGGCGTTAGGAATTTTCTTGATGGCGTCACGCCTCCACTTTTGTGAAAATCCAAATTTTTTTCTATTATTTTTGAAAAATGATTTGTACTATATCCAAAATTTGTAATTTTCTTATAAACCTGTAGAAACCTTGATTATATCATCACATTCATCCTATATTTTTTGCTTTAATAGAGTCAACCCTAAAGTTTCGTTGTATATATCATTATCCTGCCAGTTTTACGCCAGGGGTAGTTGTCTTTGTATTTGATTTACAAGTTATGTTTGATGAGAAGAAACTCGAAAGTTCTTAGGAAGTTTCAGGAGGATGATTCTTGGAGGATGATTTAAGTAGTTATCGCATATTTCTTCTCCATTATTGAGCAAACCAGAGGAGTACTAGTTTCTTTTACTTGTTTTCTTTTCTCTTTATTCGTTTTACAGGTACTTTTTAAGTGTAGGGGGAATAAGCCTTAGAAACTATTCCTTTAATTACCATTTGCTTTGTCCTTAAAATGATAAGATGAGTAATATACCGAAACATAACATAGACGATAATTTTAACCAAAATTTAAACATTTTTTATTACACATACCGACGGAAACTGAGTATTATTAGCGTCTCATGGATAGGAATTTGTATGACTAGCACAAAAACCCTCAAAATTCCACCCGGCACCCCAAGCCAACGTCTCATTACCTAATTCTTTAATTTCATGCATTTAAGGAGTGTCTTGTGTCTTTTATTCTTTATTATTTGTTTCTATATGTTTGAATCATTTCTTGATCATGCTTTCTTTTGTCTTTAACCTCGTCTTAATTGGAATAAAAGGTATTTCATAAAAAAATATTAAAGAAAAATCCGGTTTCAAAGAATCATTTCAAACATATAAAATAAATTGCTTAGATTAATTCGCGTCAGTTTCGAGTCATATGATTGTAATGATTAATCTCAGGTTTTATGCAGCTTTTTAGACAAGGAATAACTAATAGAATTGCGTGCAGAAAATTTTTCAACAAAAAAATGTGAAATTTTCACAGTGGCTGGAGACGGCGTTAGGAATTTTCTTGATGGCGTCACGCCTCCACTTTTGTGAAAATCCAAATTTTTTTCTATTATTTTTGAAAAATGATTTGTAATCTACCTTCAAACCAAAAAAACTAGTATATATATTAAAAATAAAAAATAACAATAGTTAAAATTAAAAGAAAAGTACAGAACTAAGACAAAAAAAAATCTAATATAACCTAAAAATACTTACAAAAAAAAACCTCCAGAAACCCTCCTACAGCACGCCCCACCTACCCCCCCCACTCTTACCACTCAGTACACCCCAACCACAACCCACAACCTCCATTCTCCACAATCTCCCACACCCAATCAACCCATCCCCACCCCCGAACCACATACCCCTTAACTCCCTCCCCCCCCACAACGCTTTCCACAAAACCTATACAGACCCACCCCACCTCCACCCCAACATCACTGACTCCCCTCTACCCCCTCCCTCCCCCCACTCACCAACAACACACACGACCCCACCACCCCACACCCCCCCCCATCCCCCAACCCCCCCCCCCCCCTTTCCCAACTCAACCTCCATACTCCCTCAACTACAACTCCCCCCCTTTCACACTCCCCCCCTAAGACCAAATCAATCACCCATCTCCCCCTTGCAACTCACCTACCCAATCATCCTCAAACATATATGATATAGCCTACGAGATCCAACCCTCCAATACGATGTCTACATACACAATCTCCAGGCCAGTATAACGCCATTGTACGTTGTCGATATGTCATTATGATTTACCAGATATGTTTAGTTGCGAAAACCACAAAAGTTCTAAGGCAATGATTCCGGCGGATGATTCTTGGAGGATGATTTAAGTAGTTATCGCATATTTCTTCTCCATTATTGAGCAAACCAGAGGAGAACTAGTTTCTTTTACTTGTTTTCTTTCTCTTTATATCCGTTTTAACGTACTTATTTTAAGTGTAGGGGGGGAAATCAGCCATAGAACCTAATCCTTTAATTACCGAATTTGCTTTTGTCCTTATCATGATAAGAAAGTAATATACCGACCCCTACATAGACGAAAAAAAATAACAATTTTTTATTTATTTTTTTTATTTTTTTTTTTTAACCAAAATTTAAACATTTTTTATTACACATACCGACGAAAACTGAGTATTATTAGCGTCTCATGGATAGGAATTTGTATGACTAGCACAAAAACCCTCAAAATTCCACCCTAAAAATGTTAGGTTCGCCTTTAGATCTATAGGAATTTGGGTATCCATTTTTGATACCCAAGATAATTTTACCTTCAGCTTTCTCGAGTTAAGGAGTGAGCAATCATGTGTATCTATTCCATCGTTATGGATGTGTATATGTGGTTTCGACGCCTTTTCTGGAGCATTATTATCGGTTTAAAATTATATGAGTGTACTAGTAGTATATTAAATTCTAAAACTTATTTTTGTGATGCATCCCGAGACCGTATAGTGAGTATTAGGATTTGCTAGATAAAAGACACTAGGATTAACCCATGTTTTACACATGTGTCTGTTATGATAGTCACCTCGATCATATAACTATCCCACACCCTTGCCATACACTCATTTTTAGTGCAAGAGCCCCTTAGTACACCCCTCCGAGCCTATCCTTTTTACGGTTCTCGTAATTTTCTGGTTAATCCGGACTGTTAATGAAGAACATTGTTTACCTTTAACCAATCGTTACACCCAAATTGCCTTAGCCTACCTTGTATGTACTCACTTTTAATACATTATTGTTTAACCCAAGTTAATTATTTGAGTACACGGTTGCTAAGTCCTTATCCTTGTAAATACAGTTTTGGGACGATTGGGATTCATGGTAGTATTTATCTTATGAAGAATTAGGGAAGGAGTAATTTATTACCCCCAATAGAGCTCAATAAGCTCCATGTTTTGTTGATCCACCCCAATTCGGGTCATTAGTTAGATTGTAATTATGAGTTCTAAAACTCAAGTGTAGGGGCGTGTTTATAAACCCTAAGTGATGTATTATGTTATCAAAAAAAGAGAAAAGAAAAAGAAAAGAAATTGATATAGAGTTTTGTAGAGTATTGTATATCTTTGTCTGAGTCCTTGGTTTAGCAACCCAATCAACGTGTATTCTTGTAAGTAATTGACTAACCACTTCACCCCAAATTCACCCAAAAAGTCACCCCCAAATATTTCCCATTTGTTTCCATTTCCATTAATGTTATCTTACATGTACACCCCACAACCCTTAAAAGCCTTTTTGATAGTAATGATTAGTACTTGCACCTAGCGGTAGAGGTTTGATCCTTTACCAAGCCTATGGTAATTTATATGTTATGACGGGAAATTAGTGTTAAATTTGTTGTTTCTCATTAATTCATTATACACCCGAGAGAAAGAGAGTATCCAAACACTTATGTGAGGTGCTAGTGTATAACTTCCATGCTTTTCATTATGAGGTATAGAAGGTTGTGTCGTAAAATATCTTTGAAGAGTAAGTTAAATGCCCCCGATATTGCTATTGTCTAGGTAGAAAAGCCCATTTGCTTGAGGACAAGCAAATCCCAAGTGTAGGGGTATTTGATGAGGTGTCATTTTATACACTTTATCGGGGTCATTTAACCCCCTAAATCATGTAAATATGCCCAAATTATGTGCTTAATCGTTTGTTTTTGTGTTTTTAGCATTTGGATGGATTTTGGAGGAAATACACGTGACTTGGGCTCAATTGGAGAAGAAACGGACAAGACCACAACTCTACACAGAAGTCTCTTGAAGAATTCTGTACAATGCTTGGAGACGGTGTCGCGATTCCTAGCGACGACGTCATATCACACAAGCGACGGCGTCAAGATTTCCAAGACGGAGTCAGAATGTAGCCGCCACAAAATAAACCCTAGAAGATTCGGCAGAGCGACGGAGTTAGAAACCTTGCGACGTCATCGCGCTCGAAAATCTATATATACAAACTCATTTTAGGGTTTTTAAGTGTGTAACTTTTGGGATCCGAACCCTAGTTTTAGAAGACGAATTTCGCTGCCACTTAGGCCATTTTTAAAGTGTCAAAACCCTCTTGTATCTGCCGATAACTCATGAACTAATCAAGTGAGATCCTTTATCTTTTATCATTCAATATGTCTATGTGTTGTTTGATTGATTTATGTTCTTCACTTCTTTATAATATGTCCGGCTAGATCCATTAGTATTTACTTATGTTTGCATGAAACTTAGTATGTAGATCTTTATTGTGTTGCTTCTTGTGATGGATGTGTGCGTCAGACTTTAGAGAACTAGCCATAAGATATTAAATTGGCATAGACGTCTAGGGAAACGCGAGTGTGTATCAAGGATACCATCGATAACTGTCTTCATACTACCTTACCCTTAATATGGTTGATCCCTCTTAAGTGTTTTAATTGCATGTGATATATTCTTAGGGGCCTTGTAATAGTCTTTATGCTACCTGACTTGTGCGTTTCCTTAACAGAATATTACATAGATGGCGGGTTCGTGTAATTCGTTCATGACTTAGGAAATACTTACACATATCTTTACAAGAGTGACAAAGCAACATAATCTGGAGAGACATAATAAGGAGTAATGCATGATTAAGTAAATACATTCGTTTACCATATAGTTATCACCAAAGTAGTTTAGATTTATATTAGTTTAATTAGTTAAAAACCAACCAACCTCTCAACCTATGATTTTTACCTGCTTTCACAAAAATATAAAAATATAAAAAGAATCTTCTCTCAACCCCTTAGACCTTTGTTAGATTCTGTTCGAGCTTTCCTAACCTATTCCTTAGAGAACGATTACAACCCTCGAGTCTTGCCTTACTATACTACAATGGTTAGGTACTCTGCCTAGGGGATTGTAAAACTCCTTGCGAGTTGCAAAACCCGTATCTTTTAACCAAACAAATCAAACTCTCATGTTAATGAAATGGATTTTTAGCACAAGTATTGTTTTTATAATGAATGAATTTAGTATGAAGTGTTTTTTGAATTTAGATGTAATAGGGATCATGACAACCTATTTGCTTATTTCATTGCTATGTAATGATTATCACCAAGTCCCGTGAAACGAACTCGACTTACCCAACTTTACTATGAATGAATGAGTATACTTGCTCATATGCAGTTTTGGTAGAATTATAAGTCGTGAATATAAATGTAAAACTTACACCCACTACCAAGCATCAAGTTTTTGGCACCGCTGCTGGGGACTTGTGTTCTTTTCATGTTTTAATCATTACAAATGGGTAGCGTAAATGTTTTTGTTAAAAATTCATAGTTTTAAAATGAATGTTTGATTGCAGGTTGAACCAGGTGGGCGGCTGAATGTCGTGTCGGCCGGCTCGACTTGAAACGCGACATCACCACCAGCCAGCTGGCCGGCTAGATGCGTGTGCCGGGCGGCTGGTGCTCTCGAAGTAAAAAACAAATTTTTTGTTTTTGATTTTTATGGATTAAGTGCTTGTTTAATTATTTGCAAATATGTTCTTATGAATGTTTAAGAATGTTTTGGTTGTTAGAAATGTCGTGCGCATTTTAATTTGTTAGTTTTAAAATTCGTGCTCGTATCACTAGTTTTCGTATGGTTGTTTCGTGATGTGTTTGCCTTGTGTTAGAATAAATCAGTGAAATATCTTATGCTTTTGATTAGAATGTGTTAAAATGTTTTTATGTGTGCTTATTTTATTTTTATGTCTTGTTTGGTTTTAATAAAAAGTATTAGATTAAAATCTTTAATAGTTTTGTATAAGATTAAAACTGGTCTTTTTATAAAAATAAAAAATAAAAATCTTATTACAATTCTTTATAATAAAAAATATAACATAAAAAAGTTTATATATAAAAGTTTTTTTGTGCCATGCCGATCCAGCCGCGCGGCTAAGCCAGCATCCGGACCGGCTGAAACCCCAACTGGGAGCGACGAGCAGCCAGCCGGGCGGCTAGACGCCTTGCCGGCCGGCTCGTTTATGCTGGAAGGGAGAAATTTTCTGTTTTGTATTTTTTAGTTTGTTGCAAGCTATGGTTCAGTTCTGGAAATGTCTAAATGCTTATTTATCTCAGTTTCATTGAATCTATGTGGTTTATCGATTATAACTAACCCGAAAGCTAATAATTTGGTTTGTGAATTCTATGTTTGTTTGTTTTATAGTTTAATTTTGCTTAAGGGATGGACACTTTGAGTAAGGTTTCTGAGTACTTGAATAACCTTGAGGGTTACCTGGATGATGGAGATTCGTTGGAAGCTAGGAAGGGTAAGGTTGAAAAGAGTGAAAAGGAGTTGGAAATGTTTGAAGCATTCAAACATAAAAGTGTTGTGGTTGAGTCGGAGAAGCATAGAGTAGTTGTTTTTACTAAGGCACCTCCTCGGGCATATCGTAAGCCATTTATAAGGTTCTCCACGCCTTGCAACGTGGATAGCCAAGGAGCTTGGGACGCAGAGTTAGACATGGCGGATTCTCACAACTATATGACGGAATAAATGTTGGATAAGTTAGGTTTTGTTAGGATCGACTCTAGGGATTATGGAAGGAAGATGGTGAAAAAAGTTCGTGTGGAGATCCATGGTTTTATTTTTCTAGTTGACTTTGTTGTTATAGGGTATGCTAATGAAGGAGAGCCTTCGGTCATTTTGGAAGAGATTTCTTGGTTACCACAAAGAGTAAGGTTAATTTTGGTGTGGGAGAGATGCGAATTGATCTAACTATGCTTAAAGAAGAGAGGGATATTGATGCTTTGTTGGTAGAGTTGGTTGAGACTATGGATGAGGTTGGAAGTTCAAATGGAGAGCTACTGAAGATGGGAAAAGCTAGTTGGAACAAGAGCCACAATGTTAACAAACTTACACCACCACCACCTCCAAAGATTGAAGAAATCCCACCACTCCAATCAATAGCCCCACAACCCGTTTACCATCCACTCTCTCAAAAACAAAAGGAGAAGATCAAGGAAGCTTTGGATAGAAAAGTACAAAGAGTTAGAGGAGTCCACACCTATCTTGTAAGTGTTGGAAAATTACATGACTTATAGGAAGAAGCCCAATGAGGTTACGATGGGTCATGCTAGGTTGAGCATTAATGAGTTTGGCGAGGAAGACAAGACTAGGATAGTTGAGCATGGGTTGCCAAAGAAGACGTGTGACCTGAGGAATTTTGTGTTACCGGTTTGTGTGAATGGGACGACACAAATGAGCGCCTTAGCAGATACGGGGGAAAGTGTAAGTGTGTTTCCTTATAGCCTCTAAAAAACCTTGGCTTAAGTGATCCTAGACCTTATAATTCCAACCTCACTATGGCCGAAAACACTCAAGCCAAATCCATGGGGGAGGTAAGGAACGTTAGGATTCAAATCGGTTACCAAGCATATTTGGTTGACTTCTTGGTGTTGGACATCCCGATTGACAAAGAACTACCACTTTTGTTGGGACGCCCGTTCTTAAGGACATGTGGAGCAGTAATTGATATGGGGTGTGTGTCTATGAGCATTGACGATGGTGTGATTCGTCACACCTACTTCCCAAGACCAAGAGCCAAAGGCATACATGGAAAATTTCGAGATTGATGAAGAAGATGATTGGCTTAGTTGTTTCGAGGTTGGGCGTGATGAGGATGGTAATCTTAAGTACGGTCCCATGGCACTGTCATTTTTGGATATTGAAGACGAGATGGAGAGAGCTTTAGCAATTGAAGCTTATTTCAATCCTTTTAAAAATATAATTGTTTTCAAAAAGCTCATTGACTTTTTAGGTTCCCTCCCGGTTCAATTGAAGAACAACGATTGGGGAAATGAAGGCTATGGAATGTATAAAAAGATTGAAGGTGATGGGGCGTGGCACGCCAAGTTCGAGGTGATCACACCAAGTGGACGAATGTTTACTAGAGGATTCAAGACAAAGGAAACTAAGAGAAAGCTCTCCGGAAAGTTCACTACGGAGGATATTCTCAAATTTAAGCATTTCATCGACTAGGGGCTCATCAATCCAAGGCAAATGACAAGTGAAGGATGAAGAAATAAAGGCACAAACCATGTGTTATGGATGTTCGTCTCTCCTTTAAACTATGCATCCTACTTAAAACAATTTATCTTTTTGGGTATTTGGTTATGTTTACGGTTATGATATCGGTTTAGACTTGTTTGGTCATGTTTTGGTTATGTTTAATTTACGTTTAAGGTTTATTTAATTCTTCTATTGTGTCGTGTGTGATGATTCATAAAAATTGGGAAAGAATGTTCAAACTCGGGATGAAAAAAGAGAGGAGCAAAAGTGCCAATTTTTAGCCTAACAGGCTAGAAAAAGAAGCCACCCGGCTAGATTTTGTTATAAAAACCCAAAAATTCAAAAAAACACAAAAACACACACACTACTCTCTTGGTATCATCAAATTCGTGTTTTTGATCTAATTTCAAGTAAGGGAAGTGTTTGTGGATCAACAATGGCTCCAAAAAGGGTAAGTAGTTATACTAATTCAATTCATTCAAGTGTTTAATTCATGTTCTTGATTCTAGGTCAAAAATTAGGGGATTTTGATTTGTTTTGAATTAAACTAATTCGTGTTAGGATTAAGTGGGTATATGTTAGGAGATGATATTACAAAAAGAAATAGAGTGATTGGTTGATTATGGATCGAATAGTAGCCCTCTGAAAATCCAAAAATTGGTAGGGCGAATTTTGATTAGTTTGTGTGCCAAACAGCTCATTGCTGCTGTCCCCCTTCCCTTTTTAATTTTTGTACCAACACATTAAGGAATTCCGAGTTAGGTTTTATTGGTTCATATATGCTTGTTTATGCTCATATTTGTTATTTTTGTAGAAAGCTACAAAGAGTTCACACGCAAACCCACTTACTGCAAAGTACGAAAAGCGGAAAGATAAGGGTACAATCAACTACACATTGCAACAAGTCACGAATGCTAATTTGAAGTGGCAAGATTTACCATCTATGGAGAGGCATGCGTATTGTGAAAGATTATCTCGGTTATAACAAAAGAGTATCGGAACACCAAGGGTGGCCGATTGGACCATGTTCTATGTGTATAGTTTTGATGAAACTTTAAAAGATTTGATGAAGATGGAGTACCTTCACAATGATGGAGATGTGTTTGTAGATTACTCATGGGAAAGAGCTCTTTCCATTAAAGGAGATGTGTATCCAAAATGGTGTTTAAAGTTTTTCTCTACAATGTATTTTAAAAGAGGAGTTGATAGGACTAAGTTAATGATGGAGAAATGTGTTTGATTTAGGCTATGTGGACGAGAGCATGTGCTTACTTTACCAAAGTGTGCGGTTCTTTTAGGATTATATGAGCCAAGTGAGTTGGATCACCGGTTGTTTGCTATACATTTCAGCAAATTGGAGATTGATGACAAGTTGTTTGATCATGATGAGTATTGCAAGAAGGTTGGGAAGCTAACTAGGACAAACCGAAGGACATCACTCATTCGGGAACCATTTATGCGAGTCGTGCATAAGCTTATTGTTGGAGCTTTACTTCATAGGCTCTGTAGTAAAGAAAGATGTCAAAAGAGGGATTTGTGGATGATGAGTACGTTGGAAGAATCATGTGGTATCAATTTGGCTTGGATTATAGCTGAACATCTTTGCAAGCATGTTCCGAGGCTTAAGGAGAATAGTCTTATTTGTGGAGGTCATTATGTGACCAATATTGCAAAATCGTTAGGGTACCTTGTGAATGAAGAAGTGGAGAGTGTTTGGAGCCGATTGAATGTGAGAAATGGACTACTAAGATGTTGGCGAGTGAGCTTGACTTGGTCAACAAAACATTGTTTAGATCAACACTATCACTACAACAAACTAGAGTAGCGAGAGAGCAAAGGCAAGAACCGAGTGGGTTAAACTCGAGTTAGGGAGATTGGAAGGCTAGTTTGAATGAGATTGAGCGAAGGGATGTTTGGAAAGATTCGATGCTAATGGGGAACAACTAGATGCTCGAGCATTCCATGCCTATTCTTCATCATTTGGCCGACCAGGCCAATTTTGCATACCCCACTTATGAACTACCAAATGTTACACCATACCCTAACCCTTAGGTGCCTTATCCACACCCTTATACGCATTACCTAGATATGGGTGATCAATCTCATGGAGGAGGACATTATGGAGCACCGGGTGATGGTTATTTTGCACATTCAATGCCGAATGTAGGAGGAACTTCTATTGTTCCTAGTTCAGGTCACGAGGTAAGAGGATCATCAGCAGCAATGCAAGACAAAGATGATGATGATGCTTTGATGAGTGAACAAAGAGTTCACACGGATGATGATATGGGAAGCGAAGAGGTTTGATCATATGATCGAGTTTGATTCTTTAACTCTTATTTGTGTCGGATATTATCATTATTACTATGTTATTTCGTAGGATATTTAATTATTGTTTTAAGCACTTGACGTCAATTTAGAAATTTAGGATGTTTTCTAATATTACATCGTAGTATGTGTAGTATATTTGTATTTCTAGTATTTGCAGGGTTGATATGCAAGAAATATTGGTGGTTTATCAAAACCGAGTTTCGGGAAACTCAATTCGCGTACTTAAACCACATACGGAAGATGCGTATTATATCCGGGTAGTATCATTCGTCCTAATTTTTCCCATTTCCTTTACTTTGAAGTTCGTTTTATTACATTGAGGACAATGCAAAACTTAAGTGTGAGGAAGGGAAGTAAATAGGAAAAATAGTCTAATTTTTATATTTTTTTGTACAATTCTTAGTATTATTTTAAAATTTTTAAGGATAAAATTGTCGCCCTCGAAGATTTAGTTGTTTTCACACGTAAAGTATATATATTAAAAAGAACTAAATCATTCCAACAAATAAAAGAGGCTATTTAAAAATTTGACATATCCCAATTATTTGAGCAATCCATTTTAGGATCGATAACATTTACTATCACATTTATAGCCGTTACCAAAATATGTGAGGAATTGAAGCCTATTTCGTATGATATGCATTTTTATGCTTGATTCTATTATTGCTATGAGTGTGCCGGTGATTGACTCGTATCTAGAACTTGTGCTTGTTATGCATTATATTTCCGCAGTGAAATCATACTTGTGTGATTATGGTGAATTTAAATGATAAAGGCAAATTATGATTTACACCAAATGGCCATCCGTTTACATCTAAAGATTTTAGCTAGCCACATCGGTTAGTTAACTACTGATGTGTCGTTGTGTGGTGTATATTTTAATGATTCAAGTTTTAAATTTATATTTTGCCGACTAAACCAAAGACAACACTTTAACGCGCAGTGTACCCGATCGGTAGTAGTTTCGTGGTAAGTAGGGTGTCGAATACTTGAAGCGAGGTTAAATCTATCAATTTAATTAATATCTTGGTTATTTAATCTATGTTAATTCTATTCTATTCTAAACCTATGTCAGTCATAATCCTAATTCTAACAGGAAAAGGGGGTTTTCAGCCTGAGAGACTGGCACGGTTTTGGTTGGTGACTACAATCAATTCAAGGCACTTTAACCCACACAAGCAAATTAACAAAAGATAAAAGAGCGGTCGAGCCAAATATAAGAAAACTGTATTAACCATTATTATTAGAAAGTTGGTTTGTTTATTAAGTGCAATGATTTCTTCTCTCGAGGCGGTATATCATTCTTAAGACTTAGGCGTTACATCATCCTAAGACCTAGACACATTAATTCTGTCACAATTAAAGCATCCGCATAAAGCATCCTTATTTGCTGATTATAATCTATCTTAGGGATTAAAGCAATGGTGATCTTGTTAAACCCTAGCTTATAGAGACTTTACCCACTTACCGCTTAATGGTGATTTATACACTAGTAGTCCACTTGTCCAACTATCCAATGGAATCAGAACGTTATTTGTTGAATTATCTAGGTTCACCTTCTAGTCAACACGATTAATAAACCATTAGCAATATCCAATTAACTAGTTAAGCCCGAAGCGTATCCTAGACACAGATTTAGCAGGACAATATTTGTGATCCTATGATTCTAGATGTATAAATTACTATATGGAGAGCTATCTCAGACTCTAGATTACTTGGTCCGTATCACTAGATCCAGTTGAGTGATAGGTCGCATACAAAAGCACGTAAACTGGTATAATTGATAAACATAAACAAGCATTCAACGATAAATCAAGAAATCGAGATAAACAAATACCAAACATTTAGATCTTCATAATAATGGCTAATACCCGAAGGTATTAGCCTTCAAACGTCATAATAAATACAAAAGCAATTATTTAGCCAAGGTAAACTAACCGAGTTAACGAATGATATCAAAAACTAAACGATTACTAAAGTATATGGAATTACACGATGTCTCCTATGGAATTGATAGTGTTGCTCGACCTCTTCTGCTCTTTTTCTCCTCTGAAAATCGACTTTTATGGTTTAGGTATCGAGAATATGATTTAGCACACTTAATAATCATTTTTGAGTTTTGTATTTATAAGGTCTGAAAGTCGGTTCGATATAGCGTATCCAAGGGATTGGATACGGCGTATTGGAGTTTCTTGGAGTAGGGACCATGTTTGATATCTTCTAGAATATTCACATACTATATCTTCAATACGGCGTATTGTCTTCTTCTAGATACGCCGTATTGATCTTCTTTCCTTTGTGGTCTTTGCTGAGTGCAGGCACGGATACGCCGTATCTTCCTTGATGGATACGGCGTATTGGTCTCCAAAATAGTAATCTTCAAAATATCTTCATTTTAGCTCCAAAATGCGCGCCTTTTGCTAATATTCACCAAGTACTCCATAATTGCTGCAATTCTCAAATATAAACGATTAAGTAACTTGCAATAACTATACAAAATGGGTTAATAACATGGGATAAATGATGCTATAAAATAGACGTTATTTGATGTCATCAAATATCCCCCCCACTTGAATCCTACTTGTCCTCAAGTAGCCTTTAGAAGTTTATAAAAATGTATCCCTAAGGATATTTTCCGTTAAAGCATTTATTTGATCTATTACAAGTACACAACCAAACACCTCACGAAATAGGAAGATGAAAACACTCAAATCACTCAACTAATCTATGTGGTAACATGTAACTAATTCGCTCAATTGCTCGGTCGTGACGAGTATTCTATCATAAGCTTAGCAAGGATACACATCTCCACTGCTAAAGCTAAGGAGTAACAAGTTTATAAAGGTAAATATGGATTTTTTTTGTATGGAAAGGCTTACGGTTGATTATTCTACAATCTTTCACTAGAAGTACCACTCCAACAGGGCAGCTAAAGCACACATACATGGCCGTAACGACGGAATAGACATGTGTGTTCGATCACATCCCCATTCGAATTTAACCAACGGTTAGGATGAAGAATGATATAGGGTAGGAACCTTCTAACTTTCACCAAAAGTCGTAAACCAACGAGGCAGCTGATACATGCATACATGGCCGTAACGACGGAATAGACATGCACGCTCGATCACATCCACGTTCGCGTAAAACCAGCGGCTAATCATCAGGTGAGAGGGAAGTAAATTGTTGTTAAATAAAAATCAAGAAACAAATAGATTAAGACTAAGATACAAGTTGCTAGACACTTTTTTCCCGACCGTTACCATGATAAAGACACGACTATTTACAACGTCTTGATCATAGATAAAAAACAACAACCTAAGTTGGCGTTCCCGTCAACGGTCAACTTCCCAATCATCCCAAACTTTACATACTCTACAAGGTAAGTGGCGATATCTACCACTTTGTACAATACTCTACATCGTTGATTTTTGTTGCGTATCAACGAATAATCAGCCCTTCGTGTAATTCCTTCGGTACTTGCTTTGCGAAACGATTATCTTCAAACATTCTTTCTCTCTCTTTTTTGTTGCAATTTTTTTCTCATTTTTTTCAATTTTTTTTCAGTCTAACTATATACGAAACTCGGAGTAGTTTCACCATCTTTATGATCATAATAACTCCGGATGATTCCTTTGATAGTTCCTTCGTTCTTCGGACTCACCATTAATTGTGATGGTAGTAAAATCACATGAGTTTTGACTACTAATATACATTTCCATTTGCAATGTGCAAATTTCTAACCGCACCAAAGATAGAAAATGACACAAGACTCGGGAAATACAAACTTTACACTTTAAGCAACTAGCAACTGTAAATTAAACTTAATCTAACAGGGTAGGTTAAGGTGTAAGGGTGTAATGAAACAAATAATTGGTGTAGTTCCTAAAGGATTGGCTCTACGGGTTGTTCTAGTGGATCTTCACTCTAAAGATGAGAGTGGAAAAGGGTTTAAACTGGAGGTTAACTAACCGGTGTAGTTAGTTAATAAGCAACATGTAAAGGCGATTTGGGTGTAATCCTAAAATTTACCAATTTAAACAAGTTACTCCATCTAAATCCATAGTACTCATCACTGTGGTCTCGAGTGATATACCAAGCCAAGTTCTAAAGTCTACAACATCACCGGCACACTCATATTTTGTGGAATTTGGGTAAACATTTAGAAACGGATAGGCTAAATTCTCACAATATCTAACAAGGGTTATTGTGTGCGGGTTATGTATCAAGTAATTACACAAAAGTATGCTTGAATTTTTTTTAAATTTGAGCATAATTTAAGCATTTTAATCATTTTAATGTGAAAAATAGGACAAGTAAACATTCTAATTCCACCCCCCACTTGAATTATACAACGTCCTCGTTGTATAGATAAAACATTAAAAATACGGGAATTAAAAAGAATTAGAATGAGAAACTCCCCTGATATTTGCTCGGTAGATTCTCCAATTTGCGTTTATGAGCAAGATTGTGTGTTGAACAACCGTCTTAAAGTTTCAAGACTCCAACACTTCAAGATCTCTAGATTTGTAAATCCTCCACCAATATTCGTCGATATTTCTTTAACGAGGTCCTGTGTAAAAATAGGAAAAAACATGTATTCCTATCTTGGTACCTACGGTTAATTCAAACTAAACTAAACAAACCAAATACGAGTCAGTCTGGTGGATACGCCGTATCAGGTTAATGAATACGCCGTATTGCCAGAACTGACAATAATGTTTTTAAAGTGCAATAAAAAATAAAGACTGATAACGTCCAGACAATCAATACGCCGTATGGTATGGAGCGGATACGCCGTATCGCTGTCTGGGAAGACAGACTCGATAAAATTAAATAACAATCCGGGTTGTCTCCCAGGAAGCACTTTTGTTTACAGCAAAGTCTTTAAGTTAGACTTGTCTTTAGCTTCTCTTCACGTTGCATCATCATCCAATTCAACCACTTCTTTCTCTTCCGCATTTCGAATGTAATCGGGTCCTAAGTTCAATACTCCTTTGTAGAACCCCTTTAACTTTTGGTATGCATGCGAGATTTCATTCATCTCATCTTTCTCACTTACCTTTAGTAATGGTGGAATCTTGTTGCATTGCTCATTAGTGTGGTGTTTAAACCTCGGATATGATCGCACCATTTGGTAAGTTATTTCATCATTACTATTTTAAATGGTAATTATTCCATCAAACCGTCTTGCTTTAATTCCAACTTCTCTTAAGAACGGTTCGCCAACAATAACATCGCCCATTCCTTCATCATGATAAGCATATCTTCCAAAACTGCAAAGTCAGTCACAACAAAAAAGGTTAAAAAAATAGGCACATTCATTAAGGCTCCTACAACATTATCCCCTTTGTACATCATCTTATTTTTCATTATAGAGTTATGAAACTCTTTGGAAATCACATTGACGTACAACAACGGGAAGAAGCTGACGTGTGTAAATTCAAATCCTATCATGCTTGAAAACTTTAAGTTGTGGGCACAGTCTATGTGGGTTTTCTTATCATCGTCGCAATAACTAGGGTAATCATCAATTCCAGTATCAAAGTCTCCATCCCTAGTTCTAAATTCCTCAATTACCTCACCTTCCTCAATGGTGGGCATTAAATCATCACCTTGATTTCTCCTAAACTCAAATGGTTCATTTAGATCATTTAGTTCGATGTAATCTCCGTTCAAAGGGTCTAATGATCTATTAATCACCAAAGTCTCTCCCATTAGCCAAGCTTCTAAATCAAGCTCCATTCTTTCTCTTAAACTTAGCATGTAGACCCTCTTAATTAAACTACTAGCAGGTTTAACACTTTTGAAAATAATATTTTCTTCCCCAACTCTTAAAGTAATCTTTCTCTTGTAAACATCAATTTTAGCAGGGGCGGTAGACAAAAATGGTCTTCCAAGGATCAAGGGAACTTTGATATCCTCAGGCATATCTAGAATTATAAAGTCTACGGGGAAAGTAAATTTACCAATTCTTACTAGTACGTTTTCAGCAATTCCTTTTGGATATTTCACTGTCCTGTCTGCTAATTCAACTGTTAACTTAGTGTGAGCTAATTCGCCTAATCCTAAGTTAAGGTAGGTCAAGAGAGGCATAACACTAACGCTAGCTCCTAAGTCAATAAGGTCATTATCAAAGCAAACATTATTAATAAAGCAAGGTAGAGTGAAACTCCCTGTGTAACAACCGACAATTTTCAAAATTTTTAAATGACTATTTTACCCTTTGACTTTTCGGGTCCGACTTGACTTTTTGACTTTTGATCTTTTATTGTCACATAAAAACGATTACCGCGTAACCGGTAATTTTTCAGAACATATTTAAATAATAAATCATATTTATTATTACATATCTCTCATGTGCAAATTTATTTTTAACTTATTTGACATGAAAACGAGAAAATATATGTTATTCCTAAGTTGACTTATCAAAAACGACCCACTAAATCACGTTTTCATGACTCGGACTCTAAAGCAATTTGATGTAAAACGACATTCCGGACAACTTTTCAGTTTTATCCGAGACCCGAAAACGAGCAGAAAATGACTAAAATACCCTCGCAAAATTTTAGAAACGAGAACAACGCGTACCGACACCAAAATAATTAAATTATATTTAATTATCACTTTTTATTAAATGAAAATATTTAATAAATTATTTATCATTTTATTCAGAAACGTTTGTTAAAAACGCAAAGATTCAAGTTAAAGTTTATTTTTCAGACAAAATTTATCAGTGATACACGAATAAATAATAAACATTTAAATATATTTTATAAAAACATTTATAAAATAATAGTCGAGTAAATACTTATTTTGTGGGAAAAATCATTTGGAACGCAATGGCGCAAGTTTCGTGTTTTAATTCATCCGTTAAGTGGCTTAAACGAGCCCCGAACCATTATTTAACAAAATTACACGTTTGGTCCCTGTGAAAATATTTACACAATTAACCCTATACTATTTGTGACTTGTCACTTTTTTTTATAACTTTTAATATATATATATATATATATAAAGGTTATTAGGTTGTTATTGACAGCCTAAGGGCGCGTTGGGTTTCTCGTCAGCACCACAAGGGTGCGTTTGGTTTTAGAAATCTGCACCATAGGTGCGTTTGGTTTGACAGTTTCGTCATAAGGATGCGTTTGGTTTAAGTGAAGCACCGAGAGGATGCGTTTGGTTTAGCAAAACTGCCAAAAGGGGCGTTTGGTTTAGTAGAACTGCCAAAAGGGGTGTTTGGTTGGCTGTGCAACCGCACAAAGATGCATTTGGTTTGACAGATTCGCGATAAAGGTGCGTTTAGTTGTTCTTAAACTGCCATAGGGTGTGTTTGGGTTAACAGTTTCACCGAGAGGGTGCGTTTGGGTTAACATAAGCAACATAGGGTGCGTTTGGTTTAGCAGTTTCGCACTAAGGGTGCGTTTAGTTATGCATGAACGCACTAAGGGCGTGTTTAGGTGAGCAGGAAAACCATAAGGGCGTGTTTGGGTGAGCTAGAAAACCATAAGGGTGTGTTTGGGTGAGGAGGAAAACCATTAGGGTGTGTTTGGTTTATATGAATCGACTAATCAATATATCGTAAGATTTTATAAATATAAAACCGGATCTAATGGTGGTTTAATGGTTAAATAAATGTGCTATTTATTATTTTGTTTAGTTTTGATATATATTGAAACACGCGTATTTGCAACACGAATTGAATTGAAAAAGGATTAAGTTATATAGTTTTAAGATTATTTAATTTATAATTTTACAATAACCAGATAAACAAACGAGAACTATACTTTTACAAATGAGACAACTATTGTAACTACAACCCGTCAAGAAAATGAAATACTAAATTATAAAATATTATTTTATAATTCCCGACTAGAAGATAAAGTCAAAACTTTTGTAAAAGCTTTGAAACATCGTTTACATAATTCTCAACTATAAAACATGCGTTATTTTTATAAACAATGACTCTTTATTAACTTATATGGTGATTTCCGAACACGTGTCGAATTATGTTGTTTTAATTAGTTTCTCACGTTTCTTATATAATACTTGTAAGGTATTATATACTTTTATTTTATTTTCATATATAATACATGTCGCGTATTATATACACTTCGTATTATTATTTTGATTGTTTGTCCTTGCTATATAATCCACGATATGAATTATATACTTGTTCAATTTTCATATGTAATATATACGGAATATATTACATACTTTGCGTTTACTTTTCGATCTATTTTGTTTAACCAACCACCAAACTATTACAACTTGAAATCTAAGTATTTTTAACGGACGCATTGAATGTAATATCCATCGGGAAAACCCAAATTACATTATCCTAAGTGGCTAGTGGGTCTTTACCGTTAAGATAAGCCGTAAACTTTTTGGTCGAGCGTGTTTTTGTTTTTTTTTTTTTTTTTTTTATGGTTTCCGTTTGTGATGTGCTTTATATGTGCATTTTTACCATAGTTCTACAACATCGGAGGTGAGTTTTATGCTCAATGTTTTACTTATTTTTACATATATTTTGGGGTGTGAAGATGCTTGTTTGCAATGAATTTAACATGGTTGATTAAATTGGTTTACATACTCATTCACATTGCTCGTCTTATGGGATACATTACTTGACTTCATTTTTGGTCACAAATACATACTTTACTTTTGAAATGATTACGGATTAGCTTAAGCGGATTGTACTGATAACTACAAGTAAATGCCCGAGTGTTCTTGTAGGGGACACTTGCGAGGGGTACATATTCATTACTGCTCGGGTGTTCTTGGAGGGGACACCTGTGATTGGTACATATGGTTTTCATTACTTCCCGGGTGTTCTTGGAGGGGACACCTACGATGGGGGGTGTTCTTGGAGGGGACACCTACGATGGGTACATAGTGCATCGGTTTCATAAACTTAGAGTAATCGTAATCACTCATTGGGCAATACATACTTGAAACATTTCATGATAGTTTTAATTATCATGCATACTTTGAACAATTGCGGTCCAACTTTCATACGTACAATTTGGTGACTATTATAAGGGTTGAAATGGTGACACACACTTTGCAAATCTTTGGTGCAACATTTATACTTAAACAAACCTATGAACTCACCAACTTTATATTGACTCTTTTAAGCATGTTTTTCTCATGTGAATTAGATGCTTGGCTTACTTGATGTGCATTGGAATCCAAATTGACAAGATTTCATTCATGGATTTCTACTTACATACAAATGATCAAATCTCATTGTATTGATTTCAAGCTTTTCATTGTGATGCAATTATAGGACAAATATTATATCAATTTCAAGAAAATCAATGAAATTACTTTTCAAACGACACATTTAGAGGTCGTTCTCTTGTATCTTGTGCTGTTGTAATATGAAGTAACGCCCTCGGACATATTTCCGCTGCGACACATTTTTGGAGGTGTTACAGATTGGTATCAGAGCACTGGTGTAACACCCCCAAAATGGGTCGCAGCGGAATAAGGATCCGGGGCGTGTTACTTATCAGATCAATAACACAAGATAATATAAGAACGACACAAAAAGTCGTTTAAACTGATACATTGGATTTATTTAAGTATTTGTTACAAAAGCCAGAAGCTTTACTTGATATCGTTACAAAGATTTACAGCCCATAACAGATAAACAAAATGTAATGCGACTAAATCTTTAATGCATGACTTCAAAATATAACCCCCAATGTATCCTTCGCACCTCGTGCTTAATGACCTCCTGAAAAACATTGCATTTAAAACGTCAACATAAAGTTGGTGAATTTCATAGGTTTAATAAATGATCATGCAGGACCGCAAGACTTTCCCTGTGATAATGCAACAGATGCAGACATCACAAATGTATTTACGTTTTCCTAAGCTCATGACACCGAAACTCGACATAATTGAATACAATATATAGATATATATTGCCTACATTGCCCGTGATGATGTTCAACCCTTAACATCCAGTATCCGACATGAAATACGTTCGTTTCTAATGATAGCTAGTCACCCGAACGGGGAAGTCATCCCAAATAGATCTATTTATAATCATTCGCGCTCACATAATGTAATCCACGACTACATATATGTAATTTAACAGTTCATGATTCATGGGCACAGTGGGTTATCGCTACTTAGGCAAAACGTAATCATGATAAAATGTACACTTGCGTCCAATTTGTAAAACGTGCATATGTTTCTCACCCCAAAACTTATAAAGTATGATTAAAGTAAAACGTGGGGCTATGAACTCACCTCAAATGAATTTGAACAGAGTATATCACTACTGATAAAGCGTCACGATAAAGACTGAATGCAACCTAATAAAGTATAGGTCGATTAAGAAGACTGCTAAGCATACAGACGAATAGTACACAATACAATGCCACATATATACTTGTAGTGAATTTTGATAAAATCATTGATGTATTTAGGATATAATAAAGGTTTTGATCTTTTATAATTAACATTGTACTATCGTTTGGGCTATCATTAAGGATAAAGGTCATGACAGTAAGTTTGAGGAGTCTAGGACACTTTAAATCGTAAATCCAGAACTCGTCAATACGTTACTCCGAAGAGGCCTCAATATCCTTTATAAAATTCCCTACTAATATAGCACTTGTAGTTAAAAATTGATATTTTAAATCATAAAGAAAAATGTTTTGAATATATAATTATAAAAGTAGATTAAAAGAAACTAGTTTTGAGAAATAAGTAGTTATAACTTGAACTGTACGTATCAGATTCGTTTCTCAACAAAATAACTTGATTCCGGAGTCTATGATTATCTAATAAGACTCTACTTTTCAAATATATAAGTTATTTTAACCACTTGTTTTATCAATAATATTTTATACTCAATATGGGAACAATTAGGGTTTTATGAGTTTTGAATATGTTTACATAATATTTTCAATAAAACAAGCATAACAAGTATAGATATGATCATGGCATGCATATATAATTAGAAACCAAATATTGATCGAATAGCCAACCTGCATCTAATACCATATACGATGGTATTAAAGAAATAACTAATAAACCTCAAATAGATCAAATATCCAATACAAGAATGAAATAGTTGGCACATATTACCAACATAATAAATTCAAATGAATACAAGATCAAATTATTATCAAAGAGATAATAATCAAACAATTACAAATGAAAATAACAATCATAAATCAAGGAGATCTTAACTAAATGATTATAAAAGAGAATAAGTTTTATTTCAGAGATAATGGAGAGATAAGGAGGTTTTTATGATCGATAATGAATCCCTAGGTTATGATAGGTCCATATATAGCAGGAGATATGTTTTCACTTTAGAGCCTTGTAATGATTAAACAATGCATAGGCATCCTTTAAGAATAATCAACTTCACACTTTAAATTCTAATATGATCCACAACTTTCCATAAGAATAAAATGTCCATCTTTAGTCCATGAAAGTTTATTCTGCAAAAGCCCAGAATATATATAGGGTACAAATACTAGAAAAGGCGCGAAAGAACTAAGTATCTAAGCTTATTACAAAACTTGTTTAGATCAGATTATAAGTGAGTTATTGCTTATTTTGAACATCGATCAATTTGGAGTATTGTAGTTTATAATTTTTCTCAACAATCTTTGCAACTTTTGTATTCATTAAATCAGAAACAAATGTTGAAAAGTATTTTATGTAATGTATTTACAAGTATATCATTGGAATAGTTTTCTTGTTACAGTCTGTAAGTAAAAACACCGAATTTTTCATATACAATCATATACATTTTATACAAAATTAAATGGACAACAATACACTTAAATTTGTATGTTGAGTGAGATCCGATTTATTTTTCCACATGACATATTAGATCTTAAATCTCTTCATTTGTTATTGATCTAAAAGTTGAAATTAGGATTTTAATTGATTGTTTGGATCAATGAATAACGACATGTAACTCATTGTATGTTTGGATCATTGAATAACGGTACGTTACACCATTTTCATCTCTCTATTTTATCTCTCTTAAAAATACAAACACCTTTCTCTTTCTTTCTTCAAACCACCAAATTTCGCCGTCTCACATATCATATTTTTCCGCCACTATCGTTTAGTTCTACCGCCACCTTTACCAACATCATGTGCCGTCAGCCGCTACCGCCATCATTGTCTCCGCCGTCTGTCAAGCTAATGATCATGGCTTTGGAGGAATACGGGTACCAAAGCAGAAGAGGAATACGAGTACCAAAGAAATGAAGGTCTTCTTATTCCGGTGACGTCATTTTTAAAAAAAAAAGGCGATGAAGGTTTTGAAGATGAATGAAGAGGGTTTAATATGTTTGATTTGGATGATTTTGTTAAAATGTTTGATGACATCATTGTTAATTGTTGCAAGGATGATTTCAAGAAATGTTGAGGGCTTACATCGTTGATGTTTGCTAAGGTTTGATGGATTTGGATTTTTTTTTAAGGACAGTCTTATGAATTAATGATTGATCTGCAAAGCATCCGTGATCCTGAATCTATTAACTTTTGATGAAGTGGCTGAGATTTTTAGTTATTTTTTTTCATCATGTTATGTTAGTGATTTGGTGATTGTAGTTTTGAATTGATGATCGATGATGATGATGATAACCCGTTTGGGGTTTTATTTTGTCGAATTGTTAGAATTTTAATATTTGATTTGTGATTATTGGGGTGTTTGGAATTGTTCAATTTACTTAACAACTTACGTTTTACAGTAATTTTTTTTATTATGTAGTGATTGTTCACTGTTAAAAATAATTATTGAATTTGTCTAAGTTTTATCATTTCCAAATCTTAAAAAAAGAATAAGTAATATCATTAAAAACGTGTAACCGCTTAAACCATCATTGTAATGGTCTCCAATAATTATTAGAAACGTGTAACCGTTTAAAATCATTACTATCAATAATATTATTAAAAATGTGTAACCGCATCCATAATATAAATTCACACTAACCATTTCATATCTCACACGCACAAATGTTTTTTGTTACAACAAAAATAATCTCTCAATATACCCTCACTTTCACTCATCAACTCTTACTGGTACTTACTACAGAGATTCTTTATTTTTTCGTTAGAAAAACGCTTAGCCGGATAACATTTGCTCGCCGCAAAATATGGTCACAGGGTACCCGCCGCCGCATTGCGCTATTAGAGTACATATTATATTTAATGTAATCGGCCCATTGACCCAAGCCCATAGTCTAGAACATTCTGTTGTATCCTATATATATGTTGGATGTTATCAATAATAATCAAGCAATCATTCAAGCAATCAATCAATCTAATATGGTATCACAGCCTATGTCGATCCACTCTCAAAATATCTCATCTCAGTCGTCCCCTCCCCTATTCTTCTCTACCTCACATCATTAATCCTTTCAAAAAAAATATTGTTCATCGCGTTACTATTCATCAGCGTACTATTCACCGGTGACTGTTCATCGACGTTACTGTTCATCGAAAAAAAAAATTTATTCCTATGGCTTCTCGTGATCAGCAATGGTATATGGATACTAGAGCAACTTCTCACCTTTCATCTCACACTGGTAACCTTCATACCTCTTCTCTTAATCGTATTTTTCATTCAATTATTGTCGAAAATGGATCATCTATATCTGTCACCCACTCTGGCCATGTACAAATACCTAATCCATATCGCCCCCTCCACCTTAGAAATGTTCTTGTCACACCCAATATCATTAAAAACCTTGTTTCAGTAAGTAAATTAACCACCGATAATAAATGCTCCATTGATTTTGATCCATATGGTTTCACTGTACAAGATTATCATACCCGTCAAACCATTCTTCGTTGTGACAACACGGGTGATCTATACCCTTTACACGTTGCCGCCTCAGCCTTCGCCCTACTTACTAATAACCATTCCCTTTGGCATCAATGCCTTGGCCACCCTAGTGACGCTGTAATTCACACACTGTCGTCACGTGGTCTTGTGTCTTATAATAAACAAAACACTCAACATTTGTGTCATGCCTGCCAGTTAGGCAAACAAACAAAACTTCCCTTCTAACGATCTACCACTATTGTCACTTCTCCCTTTGACATTATTCACTCAGACATTTGGACGTCTCCTGTCTCTAGCATGAGTAGATATAAATATTATGTCTTTATCTTAGATCACTATTCATATTTTTTATGGGTCTACCCACTTCACAGAAAATCTGATGCGTAGTTAAAACTCCTACACTTTCGTGCCTTTGTAAAAACCCAATTCAACCGTGAAATCAAAGCTTTTCAATGTGATCATGGTGGAGAATTTGACAACAACTCCCTCCATGAATTATTTGCCACTAATGGAATTCAATTTCGTTTCTCATGCCCACGCACATCTCAACAAAATGGCAAATCTGAACGCATGATTCGTACTATCAATAACGTAGTACGTTCTCTCCTCTTTCAAGCCCGTCTTCCTCCCGAGTATTGGGTCGAAGCACTACTCACTACTGCTTACTTACTTAATATCATCCCTTCTACCTCTATCAACAATGACATCCCTTACATAAAATTATTTAACAAACCACCCTCTTACACCCATCTACGCACGTTTGGATGCCTTTGTTACCCTTACACCTTTCCACCGCACAAACTTGCCCCTCGTACCACACCATCTATCTTTCTCGGGTACCCTTACAATCATCGCGGATATCGGTGCCTTGACCTGAACACCAACAAAATTATCATTTCTCGACATGTCACATTTGACGAAACTGTCTTTCCCTTCGGCTCCATGACTCCAACTAAACCCCCCTCATACAAATTTTTAGATGATAATCTAGACACCTCCCCCATTGCACTTCGCCTACTTACCACACCTACTTCTCCTCAACAAACACCACCACAAACAACCCCACAAACAAATCCACAAACAACTCCACAATCAACACCTCCAACTCCTCTATCAACACCATCACCACAAACAACACCGACACCACCAACCACCCCACCACCACCACCCACCTCGCAACACCCTATGGTCACACGCTCTAAAGTCGGGATTGTGAAAGCTAACCCCAAATACAACTTACATGTTACCACCTCCTCCCCTATCCCCAAGTCTCCTTTCCATGCCCTTCGAGATCCTAACTGGAAACAAGCTATGTGTGACGAATATAAAGCTCTCATTGACAATAACACATGGGTACTTGTTCCTCGCCCACCAAATGTCAACATTGTCCGCTCTATGTGGTTGTACAAACACAAATATAATGCGGACGGGTCCTTAAATCGGTACAAAGCTCGACTAGTTGCAAATGGTCGTAGTCAACAACAAGGCATCGACTGCGATGAGACATTTAGCCCTGTTGTCAAACCTGCTACCATACGGACTGTTCTTAGCCTTGCAGTTTCTCGACAATGGCCTATTCATCAGTTAGACGTGAAGAATGCATTTCTTCACGACCATCTTACAAAGACAGTTTACATGCACCAGCCACCAGGATTTACTAATTCAGCTCATTCTGATTATGTTTGCCTTCTGCAAAAGTCGCTTTATGGCCTTAAGCAGGCCCCCGAGCTTGGTTTCAATGATTTTCTAGCTATGTTATTCGAGCCGGTTTCTATCACAGCAAAACTGACTCATCTCTTTTCATCTTTCACAAGGGGCCAGACACAGCTTACTTACTACTATATGTGGATGATATCATTCTTACAGCTTCCTCTACTTCACTCCTACAACGTATCATCTCTTTACTACATGCGGAGTTTGCTATGACAGACCTTGGTCCACTCAACTATTTTCTCGGTATATCTGCCACGCGTACTACCTCTGGCATATTCTTGTCTCAAACAAAATATGCTATCGAGATTCTTAAGCAAGCACAGATGCTTAATTGTAATCCTTGCAGGACTCCAATTGACACCGAAAAGAAGCTTGGACCTGAAGGATCACCGGTCATTGATCCTACTTTATATCGCATCCTTGTCGGATCACTTCAGTACCTCACCTTTACCCGACCCGATTTGTCATATGCAATTCAACAGTTATGTCTTTACCCTCGAGAGCCACACCTTAATGCTATGAAACGTGTTCTTCGTTATCTTCAAGGAACCACTGATCTTGAATTACAGCTATTTCGTTCTACTACATCACAGCTTATTGCATACTCTGATGCTGACTGGGTAGGTTGTCCGGCTACGCGCCGATCTACTTCTAGATACTGTGTTTTTTTTTATGACAACCTCCTGACGTGGTCCTCTAAACGTCAGGACACGTTGTCTTGTTCTAGTGCTGAGGCTGAATACCGCGAGGTTGCGAATGCTGTAGCTGAGACATCTTGGATTCGCAACCTCCTTCGTGAGCTTTATACCCCACTTTTCATAGCGACCTTGGTCTACTGTGATAATGTCAGTGCTGTATACATGTCTGCAAACCCAGTACAACATCAGCGCACAAAACATATAGAGATTGACATTCATTTTGTTCGTGACAAAGTAGCAGCAGGCCATGTTCGAGTTCTTCATGTCCTTTCTCGATTTCAGTACGCAGATATCTTCACAAAAGGTCTTCCATACCCGTTGTTTGCTAATTTCAGATCCAGTTTGAGCGTCCGCAAAACTCCCGCTCCAACTGCGGGGGCATATTAGAGTACATATTATATTTAATGTAATCGGCTCATTGGCCCAAGCCCATAATCTAGAACATTCTTTTGTATCATATATATAATTTGGCTGTTATCAATAATAATCAAGCAATCATTCAAGCAATCAATCAATCTAATATGCGCGGGTACCCGGGTAGTAGAAAAATAAACTATAGTATTGAGGACAAGTAACTAAACTATGTACTACTTGTTTATTACTAGTAAAATACTTACAAATCACAGATTAAATTAATAGGGATCAGCAAGTTCTAAACTTTGTATACAATTCATTAAGCCCATTAAATCATATACGAGTATAAGAAATGTGATTAAGGTCGTTAGTTATTGGTGTGTCGTAAGTGGGGTATTGTATCCAAATACGAGACAAATCCCAATGAGAACAACTTTTGGAAGTTTACAACCCACTTCCTCCTTAATTCAAATATTAATGCAATAGACTTGTATTTCAATTAATTTATCTATTAAATAAAAAACAAATCGTATTGATGAGAAAGAAGAAATAGGAATTTGGTAATAAAAAAAAAGAGTAACGACAGTCCACACGAGCTGCATCGAACGATTCGATTCCCCTGCTGTTACTTACTTGGTTGAATTATTAACGAATCTTACAACGTTGGTTTTCAAAGTCAAACCCTCAATTACTACTTAATTAGTCTTTCCTATCCATAACCATGTGCATGCCCGATTCGATGCTTTATTTGTTTTCTAATGCAACATTTGAACCTTGCTACATTTATTTAGTTGAGTAGTTAGTTTCGTTACATATGAATGAGTAAACTGGTAGACGATGAGAGTTGTCGATGTAGGTTTTAACGGGTAAAGAGTCTTTAACTCATATGCATGCAGTCTGGTCGAGGTTTCACGTGACCGTTTCTGACTCTTTCTCTAACCACGCGAAGATGTATACATACACTTGAAAACTGAAAACCTTAGCATGAGGCCGGTAATTTCTCTTGCGAACCTAAACATCCATTTAAAATTAATGAGCTTCGAAAGATGTGCTTAAGATCTTAAAGACAGTTGATTTAGTGTTCTTATTTCTTTATGTAGGTTGACTCATGGATGAATATATGACTTTTATTCACATGCGTGTTCCTTAGGATCCAAAGTTTCAAAGTGTACTTTCTTTTATGTTTAGGAGTTTACTTTATATTTTTGTGTTGCTTTTAAAGAGAATCGTGTTCACATTTTTGTTACTTTAACGTTTGTTAAACCGCGGTCAATTTTGACATCTCAACGACAACTTAGCTATTTCTCTTTAAGATCAACTTCATGACTAACTGACCGTAATAAGACGACTGCGGCCACCACAAAAAACATAACCCACTTAACAAAAAAAATACCTCACAATAACAATTTAATAGCACACTCACACTCAAACGAATGAGAAGGACTCGGTTGAGTAAGCAACCGAGTTATGCAAAGAGAAGGGGGACCCACAACGCTAATTAGTTGAAATAGAACCAAAATGGCTTCAAGATTAGATCGTATGCATGTAGTTGTGTTCGTATTGCTGTTGGTGATTTTAGTGCCATCAACTATTTTAGGTAATTGCGATTTACTAGAGACCAATGAGATTTCATATTCGGCTCGGATACGAGTTAGGGAAGTGTGGAGCCATGACAAAAATGCGGAGGTCAAGGGGGCCGCGCCTCTTTTTGTGGGGTCAAGGGGCAGAGCCCCTTGCTGGAAATTACCTTATTTTCTCGGTTTTTCATAATCGGTATTAAGGAAATTACTTTATTTTTCCGTCAAAACCCAACCAACATCCCTGTTGGTGAAAAGGTATGACTGTTCGATTTTAACCGAATTTAACTACCTTAACCGCATGTAACTGTCGTATAATCTGTTATAAACAGATTCATTTGGTCTCTTTGAAAACATACGAAATTTCATACAATTCCTCTATGTTCTTGCTTTAATCTCTTGTGCCTAGAATTAAAGTGTTCTTCTTGAATTATCCCCTCAAAGATTTCGTGATACCCAGACACATAAAGGGTCAAAATACTTTATACGAAAAGTGAACTCAACACGATTCAAACAAGATTTCCATGATTATCATCACACACCCTAACCCAATTTTCTAACATATGCCGTAAGGAAAGGGGACGCGCCTGGCTAGCGACCGATCGAATGATCGACCACCCATTACGTCTGGTCTTAAAGAGTCTCGTTTAATTAAATCATAAATAATACACTATATTCTTTGGTAAAAGAGTATAAAATATTTGAAATCACAATAACCTTCATACTTTTTTTTGGCTTTTGGAATAATCATTTGGTTACCAAGAAGCTTTATAGAATGGAAAGAGTAATCAAAACTCAATTATATACAGTAGTGTTTGTAATTGACTTTTGATCGATATGTACGATAAAAGAAAAAGGTAAGTTTATCACATAGAGGTGGTTAAAATTGACAAGTCGTTGAGGTGCTTTAGAAAGTCTCACGTGTCGCGTAAGTCGTCTTTTTTTTCTGCTTCTCGACATTTGTGTCGTCTGCCCATACTGCCATCCCTTACTGTACTTTGTCCTTTATTGCCACTCGAATTTAGTTGCTAGCTAGAGCTAGAAAAGACATAATCCCTAAATGTTGTCTTGTCTACATTCAACATTATCGTCTATCTAAGTGTATGTTTGAATGTAATTTATTTAGTGACTAATGCTACAACCACATCATTTTTACAAACAAATTCTCACACTATGATATGTCAATCAATTATTGGTATTGAAAACAAGAAAGATAAAATATAATAAAAGATAATTGGTTTATCACATTTCTCACATCATAGCGTGGGAATTTGTTTGTAAAAATAGTGTGGTTGTAGCATTCATTTTATTTAGTAGACTAGACATCAAGATACCATCGTAGGTAATTGAATCTTTTCAACTAGACTACGAGGTTATGCACAAGAATATAGTAATCTAGCGACATGTTTAACAATGCTAAATATGTTGTCGCAAAATTGCAACAAAACAGCGACAGGCATTCATGCTACGTTTTACATTTGAAAAAGTTGTGTCATAAGACAACCCTAACCCGACTCTAATTTCCAACGTTGCACCTCAAATGATGTTAAGGTGTTTTCTGGTAACGGATCATATTTAGTTGAGATCGAAGCCATAACCTATTTCACAAAATCCTGCCATTGTCGGTTCGACAAAGATACTTGCTTGTGGGGATAGGTTTAGGGTAGTTGCATGTATGGTTTTTATTTAAGTCGTGTCACAAATTTAGTCGCTAGTTATGTCGGCTAATATACTACTACTTCCGTCACATATTAAACGTCCAGTTTAACTTTTTAAAGTTTTTCCTTTTCAACTTTAAGCTTAATTTTGATGCAAAATATATGAATGAATTAGGTTTTAAATGTATTTTCATTGATATATTTTTCATCAAATACTACATAACACAAACACAAAAAATTTAGTGTCAAAGCTGAAAAAAATTGACTTAAAATGAGACGAGGGAACATGTATTAATAAAAATGACGTGTACTCATCACGAAACGGTTCAACTAAAAATATTAACATAAAAATCACTCGCAAGACCAGCATTCTTTATTTTCTTATAGTTTTTTTTTTAATTTATTTTTCTTATAGTGAAATGTTTGCTTTTCATTATAAGAAAAAATAGATTTATAGTGATAGAGGTTTTAATGACACATATTTTTTGGGTACAGGGTTCTTCTGTAAATTTATTACTCCATAAATAATTCAGTACAATAGATGTGGGTGGTGAATCCCACATCTCAACCCGTTATATAGGCAAGAAACTTCCTTACGAAAGGTACAATTATGATAAGACTACAAATGACGCAACACAAACAAGTAATCTATTTCTTTATTCGACATCATACCTTGATATCCAAATTATCGCATATAGATCGAATATTGTCCGGTCCTGACCTTCATACATATCATCATCGTATGGGTCGTAATCATCATTCATATATGTTTCCCTTCATTATTCTAGCAAACTCTTAGTACCATATCCAATCCCCGACGGTTTTAAAGCCAGATAACTTGTCATTTCATTATCAACAGATTCAATTTCATCCTCACTATCCTAATGCATGTAAACAATATGGACATGTAGTCGATGCGTATATCCCAATTAAGAGGTCGAAAGCTGGAAAGAGGTTTGGTTTTGTCCGTTTTATTAATGTTTTTAATGAGGAGAGATTGGTTAATAACCTATGTACGATATGGGTGGGGCGGTTGAAGCTTCATGTTAACTCTGTTAGATTTCACAGAACGCCTTTGAATAAGAAATATCATCAGCCTAACAATTATGCTGGGGTTAATAGACGTACTACAACTAACACACATGTTTAAACCCCGAAAGCACATGTCCGCCCCGATTCGAGGGGCCCCACTACATTAACCAGGAGGATCCCCTTCCAACCCACACATATTAATCCTCCCCTAATCACTCACTCCACCCGTATCTGGGGGGGACACAAGACCCCCCCGTCAACCCAGTTATAGGCCGAATCAAGATATTATCCACATCTGAACACTCTAAACACTTAGAAGGGTCCTGGTGACAGTGAGTTTTGCATCCTAAACAAACCTGAAGCTGGTACTAGCATAAAAGAAGGTTTCATACAAAAACACACATCAACAAAAACAATATTCAAAATTCAGTATATGTGGAGAAGAAAAAATGGTATGTCTGGTGGAATTTGATTCAGAAGCTATCAAAAACTTTTCCATGCTAAATTTGGGTATTGGTCCTTGGTTCTCTCAGATTGATTCAAGCATCAAAGATTTTACTAATTGAAGAAAAAATGTATGGGTGGAGATTGAAGTAATTCCATTTAATATTATGGTCGAATGACAATACATTTAAAAACGTATTGTCGACTAAATGGTGTGACTTATTACACATTGAATGAACAAGAAGAAAACTGCTTTCACTCTAAAAGACTGAGCATAAAGACGAAGGTTGGTAAGACTATTATTGAGCGTTCAAAATATATTTCGTGGTAGGTGTGTTGATTCCGCGCCAAGGAAGTTACATGAAGGGTTCCTGACTTCTTGGAGGAATCCCAATATGAACATGATTCAGATGATGATGTTAATGAAGAGTATTAATGCAGTCGACATTATGTGGACGAAGTCCTGTAAAGTGTTTTGAGGAGCGATCGCAAATTACAACAAACCAATAGGAGTTTGTCTACTGTTCAAAAAGGAAATCATTCCAAGGCTCCAATTAACAATTATGAGTTGCTTAATAAGAACAAAGACAAATGTAGAAAGTGGAAGACAAACGGAACACAGTCCACAATACCCACCAGGCTATACTCCAAAGGATGGTATAGTAAACAATATTTGCAATAATGGTGAGAACATCCAAGAAAGAATGTGGCGAATTTTCACAAGGTGGTTATGAGGATGGGGTTAAACGACGTTTTCAAAACATTGGTTTTCAAATAAGGGTTAAAAGATGATGTAGCAAATCGTGTTTGCCCTCAGGCCATTGTAAAAAATCTGGAATGCCCGTACCGGGTGGATCAATATTGAATTGATGGAAGAATTGGTGAAAGATGGGGCAGACCTATAGGAATAATAACATGTATGGGTGTAATGAATAACATAAACGAGATTATTGAATCACAAGAGTGAAGATGGTTTTCGATGAATTTTTGGTCCTAAAACATTCAAGGCCCTCCCAGAAGGGCTAAAAAAGATTGGGTCAAGGAATTATGTTGTAAAAAAAATAAAGTGCAATTTCAAACGTTACAAAAAACAGAGAAAATGGAGAAAAAGGAGATTTTTAGTGATTAAGACTGTGTTGGTGGCAATTTTGCGTCGATTAATGTTTCATAGAGAATCAGCAGGAAACTCTGAGGAATTTCTTTGTGTGGTGGGATCCTAGTTCGTACAGTAAAAGACTCACTATCACTCTCATGCGTCTATAACTTCAAATATGATATACGTGGAGTGAGGTTGAAAACTGTGTGGACCACCCATTGTATCTAAATTCTCCACAAAAATTAAAATTAAAAACCGATGTTGTGACAATAATGTACTCATGTGATTAATTAATTGGAAAGGCGAGGTGATTATAATGGTGGATTTTAATGAAGGTGAGATGTAACACTGAAAGATATGGGTCTAATTTATAATGTTCAATGTAGGCAAATGTGTATCAATTCGTTTATGCGTCACTGCGGGCTTGGAGGAGATTCCTTTAGGTGGTTGTTCTTTTACGTGGTGTCATAAAAAAATCTGCTACAAAGATAGCAAACTTGATCGTTTCCGTCATTTATGAGAATCTAAATGATGACTTGCCCCGAACTACACCAGCAACCACTCTCGAACGGTACTTATCAGATCATCGGCCTATTTTGCTTCGTGAGTCTCCTTTGGATTATGGGCTACACCTTTCCGATTTTTACATCTTGGTTTGAAATGTGAAGGATTTAATAAATTTGTTGAAGAAGCATGGAATGAAGCTCCTGTGGACGAATCTAATGCGATGAGAAACTTGATGAAGAAATTGAAATACTCAAACAGAAATATTCGAGATTGGAAAAAAGGAAAATATGAAAAGTTCAAAAAACAGAAAAAAGCAAAAACTCAAAGATTGATCTAGGCATTTGATGGATATAATAGATAATGGTGGAAGGCAACGCTGAGGTTGTAAAATTAAGAATGGATGTCTTGAAATCCATTCAAGATATCGACAAAATTCAATCATTGGACGCGGCTAAAAAAGCGAAGATTAAATGGTCCATTGAAGGAGATGAGAATTCGAGTTTTTAATCACTGTGAGTTGAATAAAAAACGGGATACGAACTTAACAATCGTGGGATTCTTGGTTGATGGCTAACATGGTGTGATAATCCGCAAAGGGTGAAAAATGAATTCCTCCATCAATTTTAGTAAAAGATTGGACAACTTGCTGCAAATCGGAGCTCTCTTTGTTATGAACTTTTTCGAAAATTTTATCTTGTGATCAACAGTTTGAGCTGAACTCGAAGTGTCTAAAGATGGAAGTAAAGAGGGCGGTTTTGGGATTTGTGGTACTGATAAAGCCCACTGGTCCAGGACGGTTATCACGTTTGGTTTCCTATAGTCGATTCTTGAAGGTATTGAAAATGACGTGTTCGATGCCGTTAATACATTTTTAATTATATGGGGACATCCCTAAAGGTTGTAAACTCGTCCTTTCATTGCCTTGGATTCCTAAAGATCCCTGATGCAAAATTTAAAAGATTTTAGACCAATAAGTTCTAATATTCGTGAAGCTGTGTACAAAATAATTGCAAAAACATTTGGCGAATGGCTTTTATTGTTTTGGTTGAGATATATTAAACGAGGTTCAATCAGCCTTCATTGTGATAGACAAATTATTTAGATAGTGGCCCGTTTAACTAAATGAGTGCCCAATGGTGTAAGTCGAAGAAGAAACAATCATTAATTATTAAAGTTTGAATTTGATAAGGCTTATACCGGCTTGATGGGATATTATGGATGAAGGTTTTGAAAAAGTTTGGGTTCGGTGATAAGTGGTTGCACCTTATTCAGAGTGTCTTAGATCTTGTGAGATGGATCGATAATTATTAACGGTAGTCCAACGACGGATTTTCAAATTCACAAGGGCTTAAAAACAAGTGGATCCTTTTGATCTCCCCTTTCTTGTTCATATAATAATGGCAATTGTGGCATTTATCGTTTCAAAGAGTGGTGTATTCTCGTATGTTTAAAGGCATAACGTTAAGGTTCTTCCGTGTTGAATGCTTTCCCATAAATTTAACGCGGATGATGTGATTATTTGTGGGACAATGGTGCGAGTGGACAACATTAATACTCCTAGTTTTCATGTTCTGAATGCTATTTTTACATGCCGTCAGTGTTTTGCATATTAACATTAACCAAAAGTAACTAATGAGGGGTTCTTGTGGAAGATAAAAAAGTTAAGCAATCTGCCATCAAAACTAGATGCCTTATTCTTAAACCGCCTTTCTCCTACTTAGAGTTCGATAGTGGGTGGTTCTATGCCTAGAATTCAGCTTGGAATAGGTATAGATGCGAGTGTATGCTCGTCCTAACCAAGTGTGAAAATGAAGACCGCTTTCAATTTGGAGTAATGTTAACTCTCCTTAAATCGGTCTTAGGACGATGCCTATATAACACATGTCTTATTTTAGAGTCCGCCTATGAGTGTTCTTACGCAGGTTGGAATCCATTCGTAGCCATTTTTTTTTAATGGTCATGATCCCTAAATAGCAAAGAACGCTTGGGTTAAATGGAAAAACGTGTAGGCTTCCCAAAGAGGAAAAGGCTGGCCTGGTTTCAAGTTTGTATTCATTGAATAAAGGTCTTATGTTCAAATGGGTGTGAGGTTCTTGTACTCAAAATTACTTTATGGTCGAGGGTTATTAAGGCGATCCATGAAGAAGATGGGAAAGTGGGGAAGCAAGTGAAGTCAGCGTTTCCCCTCGATTGGATTGAGCATAGATCATGAAATCAATGTTTTTGAAAAAAGGTATTAATCTTCTTAACTGGTATGCAAATTAAAACCGGGAAATGGTGATAAAACTTGCTTTATATGAAAGACATTATTGGATTGGACATATCGTTCTTAAAGATCTATATCCTCGTATCAATTCTCAAGATACCTGTAAGATTTGTGAAGGTTGGCCCAAAGTTGACTCAATTCCAGTTTGGACTTTTCATTTTCCGTCTAAAACCTAAGGGTGTATCGAACAGGAGCAGTACGAAGCTTAATTGGTTCACAGGTCCAAGACGTAAACCATGATTTCCTAGGTGTCAGATCGTTGGGAAATGGTCCTTGGAGAACTCGGGTTATTTTTCTGTTGCTTCTGTTAGAAAGATTGCTAACGATAAAAATGTTGCCTGGACTTAACTACAAAAGACCCGGTGGATAAAACTTGACCATTTTATTAAATTGAATTTCATCGTGGAAAGTTAAGATTGATTATTACCGTACGCGAATTCAACAATTCTCGTAGAGGTATGGATATAGAACTATTACGTGATCTATTTGAGACAATGAGTTAGCGTCTAGCCATTTATATTTTAAGTGTAAATAAGTTTAGAGATATTATCTCCGAAAGATAACGACGATGGTGGGATATTACTTACAAGAGGCCCGACCTCATATTAAGCTTGGTTGAAACTGGCTTGGGAATCTTCGCTTATCTTCTAATTATAAGCAGGCTCACGAAGGCGTTTTTTACGTAATGTGTTGCATGTTTGCAAAATCTAACAATTAATATCTTTAAGCGGTTTTCTTCTCCAAAGGCGATGATTTTTGAGGATATTTGTGTACCTGGTCTTTTTATTTGGTGTCGTAATAGATGAAAGCCATCGTTTAGTTAGGGGACTATTGCTTAAAAATTCCGACCTTGTCGCTTTGTAATTTCTAGCTTCTTGCTAGTGGTTTAATAATATATTGCTGTTCAAAAAAAAATCACCTGAATAATCAACCTTTTTCAGAGGTTTACAATCATCATTCACAAGCACATAATTCTACTCCAGTAGCTGTTTTTCAAACATATTAATCTTTTCTACTAGCGGGGTAGAGCTTTTCCCTTTCTCTTGCACACTAGACGTAGAAGCCTTATTACCCATTTCAACTTCCCCACTAACCGAGTTTTCAACATTTAAATCCTCAAACGAATTACTAAGGGAGAAAGTACCATTACCTAATGTCGTTTGATGATCCTGGTTTGACTGATGCTCAAATGAAGTTTGTTAATGCTTTTGATATTAATCTTCATGTTCAACTTAGATAGCATTTGTAGTAAGTCTTAGACGTTTAGCATGTCATTCTTATAATAGGTTAGGTTTGAAGCACAGTCGGTGCGTTTGTTTTCGCCTAGTTTTGGGTTGAGATGTGGGATTCACCCACATTCGTTGTACTTAACTAGTTTTTAGAGAAATATAATTTACCGGGGAAACCCTTTACCCAAAAAATACCTAATGTTGAAACATTCTTTTTACCAACAGAAGGAGTCGTCTTTTGGTTCGCCCCTTTAGTCGATTGTTTTGCTTTTGGTCGATACTGAGGTTTTGGTTTCACCAAGACCGGTTTGAAGTTTTTGTTGCCTCCAATATTACCAACTATTTTTTTCTTTTTTACTTCAACAAAACCTTCGTCATCCGCCCCGGATGATCTACCCTTACCTTTATCCATCTTATTCACCACTTATTTAGGAGCTTTAGGACAATCATCAAGTGAGTGACCAAATATTAAGCACGTACTACAACGAGGAGGTTTTCACTCATATTCCACATGAATGGTTTCTTTCGCATATCCAGTTCCTTCAAGGTTTGACACAGCCATGACCAGATTATCACTAAAATCATTACAATACTCAATTTCAATCAAAATTCATGCATAGCTGCTCCTCCCTCATGATTCCAAACACATGGAGTTCATATATGAGTCAAGCATCACTGGGGTATCAATTTACGTGGTGATCAAACTTAAACCATCCGATGTATAAGCAACCAACGGGACATTATGAAATTTTACACACACTGGAATACGAGACAAATCTTTTTTAAGAAGGCTCACGGAAGGTGACCATTTATTTAGAAAAATAGGGACTCCACGAATCATCTATGGATCATCTCTAAGCACCAAATCAACACCCACAGTAGATGAGAACTTATAAAATAAAAAAACCTTTCACCAAAGTTACTTTCTTTAATCTATATTTTTCCCAATTATTGCATACAAACTATTCCACGACAGGAAAAGCAAGCCTTTTGCTAATAAAATACCCGTTTAGCGAATTCTTCATTCTGTCATTAGCCTCATGGACCGAATCCAAGGGTAATCAAACGTCATAATCCGCATCATTAGTCACATTAGCTTCAAGTTTTCGAAGATTAGCCATAGTCAAAGAAGTAGGCATACTTGGTTCAGTAATCATCTTAGCAAATGATACAGACCCCTTATTATTATCGGATGAGGATCCTCTCAAGTTTATCCTCTCATGTTGGTCAAGTTGAACCAATCAACAACATGAAAATGATAAAATGGGACCACCACTAATTAATGGAAATAATTTACTATTTTGTCTCATCTCACATTATCACTAACATGAGAGAACATGAGAGAACATG